>BHFT01029529.1:0-89918 GCA_004320025.1 Laticauda laticaudata
TCCTATTCTGACTACTGTTCGAATAAAACCTTTTGTTGTTGGAACCCGGTCTACCTCATGTGTTTTCGAACAAAACAGGCATGGCCTATTGGAATTTCTGGAAGGCCCATTTTTTGCCTTCCCAAGGGTCCGGAGGCATCCCCAGGGCCTCTGGGAGGGCAAAAACAGCCTCCCCCGGGCTCTGGAGGCCTACTAGAAGCCAGAAAAAAGGCCCATTTCCAGACTTCTGGTACTTCCAGGAGGGCCATTTTTTGCCTTCCCAAGAGTCCAGAGGCATCCCCTGGGCCTCTGGGAAAGCAAAAATGGCTCTCAGGCTCTGGAGCCTCAGTGGAAGCCAGAAACAGGCCCATTTTTGGAAATTTGGAAATCCCATTTTTCCTCCTCTCAGAGCCTCCACATGGACCCTGCACTTGCATGCATCAAAAATGGGCAGCGGAGAGACTCCTGGGAGGAGAGGGGAGGGATAGGCAGGACCAGCTGGTCGGTTGAAATACCGGTTCAGTGAACCAGATGAAAACTTCTCATCTGGTTTGCCTGAACCCATCCAAACCAGTAGAATCCTACCCCTGAATACATGAATGAAAGCCTAGATATTGCTTGTATTCTAAATAATAATTCTATTACTTAGAATTAAAAAATAGATTAAAACTTACCAGTAAAAATTAAAAATCAGGTGAAAATTTCAAAAGGCTAGGAGTGTCCTTAGGCCCCCAACCAATCCCAGGGCTGCATTAGGAATATTTTACTCTCCATTCAACTGTATCCAATATTTTGATGAGAAAAAGACCTTTATTGATGATTTTTTTAATAAAATGGTATATGGTTGATATTTGACCCAGATAGATCAGCAAAAATGTATAAAAGAACCACTAATGAATTTTGGAAAATTTAAGTCAAAGTCCAGGTTCATTTTATCATATGTGGCAGTCTTGCAAATATATGACAAAATACTGGACAAAACATAACAATGACAATGCAGAAAATAAAAACAATGAAATCTGAAAGTTTTCTTTTAGATATTTTGGACAAGCCAATTGAAAAACAATTTGGGGTGCTGTAGCTTCATATGGTGATGGATGCAAGGAGTGTACTTGCCAAACACTGGAAAGAAAAAAGGATGTTGACTGTTGAAGAGTGGATTTTAAAATTGACTGAATTAGCAGAGATAATGAAATTAACTGCTTTGATCAGAGATAATGGACTAGACAGCTTTATAAGAAACTGGAAACCATTTGTAGACTTTCTATGCTCCAGATACAGCGACAGATGCTTAACAGAGGGATTTGAAGATTCGCGTGATGGTTAGCTTAACCTGTTGACTGCTTTCTATCTTTTTTCTTGTGTATGTATTACACATATTTGTAAAAGGGAAGGAGAATTTACTGTTTTGTTTTTTCTTTTCTTTTTCAGCATCTAGCCAGGATGGACTCTATATGTTAAATGTTAAATTTATTTGATATTTGGATCACTTTTTTCTCTTTTGTTGTACACAATTTTTTTCTGTCTTGTTAATACTGGATGTATGTTTTTGTTTTGTTTGTTTGTTTTTCTGTTTTGTATTTCACCTTTTATGATAAAACAAAATAAATGTTCTTAAAACAAGAAAAGAAAAAGACCCTTATTGTCAAGTTCGTTTAAATTCTTGAATTGCTCAGCACCATAGCTGTTTAAAAGTAAACACTAAAGTCTAATAATATTATAAAGGGCCATAAAAATTATGAAAACATTAAATACAGAATAAAATAAATAACAAGTGCAAAACCAAAAGACAAAAGCACTCTAAACCAGACTCACATTATTTTTTGAGAGGAGGATGAAGGGAAATGAGGTTTTGGAATGGATTTTCTGAGTTGTGGTGAACTATTGTTGACTTTATTTGGATTGTAATACTGTAAGGATGAAGAACTTGCTGTTACGGTACATTTACTTATTGCCTTTATACCCATCAATGTTTCTCAACCTTGGCAACTCTACAATGTGTGGACTTCAAAACCCAGCAGGCTGGCTGGGAAATTCTGGGAGTGGAGATCCATACAACTTACAATTGCCAAGGTTGAAACATCAACATCTATTATTGCTCGAGAACCTCAAGGTAATTACATAAATGCCTCCTTTCTTTGTTATAAGTCAGTTTAGCTGAGAAACCGTGATTAGTCTAAAACCATCCTGTGAATTCTGTTTTCACTTGAATCTGGGTCTTTCCATCCAAATCTGTCATCTGTTTCTTTATAATAAGCTTCAATGCATGCATCCTTATTCTGTTGTTTCTGTGCTGTTCTCTCAATTCAGTTTCAATTCCTCTTGCTTTTTGATTAGTTCTGAGGAGAAGCAGAGGAAACAGTTGGAAATTAAAATGATTCAATAGCTAGCTAGCTGGCTTCTACTACCAACCATGGGTCTTGGTTTGTCTCTATAGTTTGAGCTTCTTCTGCCCTGGGTATGCCTTTGCAGATCTTCCAGTTCTATGAATATTTCATATTATAAATCAACATTGATCTGCTAGCCTCTGTTCTGTGATTTCTGATTCTTGATGTTGTTCTTCCCAGAAGTGGTACATTGCGTTTATATATCCTCTTGTTATTGGATTGCATTTATCATAATAGTACATTATTTCTTTGTTTTCAGTCTTTCTATATTTGCAACAAGAAAACAACTTTTGTAATAGTGACAAATATCTGTAGCTCGAGTATAGGATGTGGATAAAGGTCATTCTCCAAGCTTATGGGTTGGAGATTATTTTGTTACCATGCTAAGTAACATCTTCAGCAGAGTTTAGAGGATGCCACTTTCAGTGTTCTTCTATTTATAAGGGCTTTGCGTGGTCAGTGGATCAGTTGTCGGTGTATCAAGTGAGGGTCTTGGATGGGTTTTGTGATGGGGAGGTTACATCAGGTGAAGGTCATTGGGAGGTGAAGTGCTGGTGGGGGGGTCTTGCATGGGTTGGTTGAGGGTCAATGCTGTCTCCAGTTAGCTGTGTGGTTGATTTGGATTCTGAGGGGTTCATAAGCTGGTTGTAGGTCAATGTGTCTGCTGATGGAATTGCTTGTGGAGTGCCAGGTTTTGATGAACTCAGGACTGATGGTAGCATGGCTGATGATTTTTGTATTGCTCCAATCAAACCCTTACCTGATTGCTTAGCCAACAGTCCTACATCCTGTAGCCCATTTGTCACCAGATATCCTGAAACACCAACAGTTAGTGTGTTCCTTTTTTGGTCCAGATGACAACGAATCTGGTAGAGTGTGGGTTTCTATAAATTATGTCTCACCATACTATTTATAGCAAACAGCTCTTCACCTGGGTTCCCTGATAGAATAGAATAGAATTCTTTATTGGCCTTTTTTCTTCTTCTTTCAAACTTTTTGATAATCCAGATTTCAAACCATATGTTACAAACTGGGGAAATCATAGTTTTGACAATATCTGCCTATTACGTATTGTAGTGCAACCAAAAAGCAAGCTGGCTTTACAGCTATAATTACAACTTATCAGGCAGACCAGAATTAAGAAATGATGCACCGTGTAGATTTAAGATGCCTTTATTAGAACAACTAAAGTTACAGAATCTTTCAAGTCTGAATGTGCTACTTTCCCCACTCTTTGTCTTCATAAAAATAGGAGATGGTGCCTGAGGCGTTTTTGCAAATTGCTTTCTTGGCCTGAGCTCAGGTTTCATTTCTCTGATTGTTCCTTGGCAAATCCTCCTTCTGCTCTTCAAGGCCATGTTCTTTATCCACTACACTATGACATCAAAGACCTATTAGAACAATTGTATTCCAGCATTATTCTGGAAGGAAGCAGAATACAGAACAACAGAGTTGGAAAGGATCTGGGAAGTCTTCTAGTCCAACTCCCTACGTAAGCTGGAGACCCTATACCAGAGGTCTCCAAACTTGGCAACTTTAAGACTTGTGGACTTCAACTCTCACAATTCTCCAGCCAGACTGGAGAATTCTGGGAGTCGAAGCCCACAAATCTTAAAGTTGCCAAGTTTGGCGACCCCTGCCCTCTGTCATTTTAAAACAAATGGTTGTCCAGTCCCTTCCTAAAAGCTTCCAATGCTGAAGCACCCACAACTTCTGAAGGAAAGCTGTTCCACCAGTTGATTGTTCTTATTTTCAGGAAATTTCTCCTTAGTTCTAGGTTGTTTCTCTCCTTAATTAGTTTCCATCCATTGTTTCTTATCTTATCTTCTGGTGCTATGGAAAATAAGCTGCCCCACTCATATATGTTGATATTATATCAGAATTATACTAGAATTATTATAAGAATATCATAATAGGTGGAAGTATTTCTTCTCCCATCTTGCTCTGATGATGACTATTATTACAGGGGTTTTTTACAACATGCCTGTTGTATTGTAATATAAAATGTGAATGTATAAAGTTAAAATGAGAACCAATTAGTTAAACAAGTTTAGGCTACGAGCATTCTTAATATTGAAGTAATATTTCACAGTTCATCTTCTCTCAGTCTATTTTTTAAAAAAGAAACTAGACTTTGGAGAAGAAACTGTCACACTAATTTGTGTTTTTACAATACAGAATGATGTGTTTAGTCTTTCTGCTCAGCTTCAGCAATGTATATGACACTTGTGCTATCAAGCCTCCAATCCCTGCTTGTTCTTTTGTTCCTCGAAAAAGGAAAAGCTAAGCAGGAGGCCTTATACAGAAAAGGAAACATGAAAGGACAGACATCAAGAAGAATTGTCAGAAGTGTTTCTGTAATTGTTTGCTTTTTAGGCAGTGATTCAGAGATTTAAATTCTCTGCTTATTCTGTGCTCAATCTACAAATTGTTATGATTGACAAATTTGCAAACTGGCTATGTAAACTGGATAGTTGCATGGTGTTGATGATTTAATGGTAGCTGAGTTTTCCTACATTTACATTTTGTTCAGTGCAATGTATTTGATTTAGGATAAAATCAGCAAATAGTTTTCTGGTATCTTAAAGATTATTTACTGGAGCACAAGCATTCATGCATAGAGAATATACAGTTATTCCTTGACTGACAATCACATTTTTGTCATAAGTCGTTGTCATAAATCAAGGCACTCATGTGAGCAGATCTGATTTTTCAACAATTTTATAGTGGTTAATAAGTGAATCATGGTTCACCAAGGACAGGTGTGCAAGTGTCAAACAGAATGAATTAGCAACTAGGCTGTTAGGACTGCATTGTGTCTAACGTGTAGATTTCTCTGACATTGCCATGGGCTAAATAAATAAATAAACAACAATAACAGCTACAACATCAACAACAAAGCCTGGCTCTGAGCCTGTATTATTGTATGTACAGGTAGTCCTCATTTAGCAACCATTATTGGAAATGGCACCTCAGTCACTAAGCAAAGCATGCACCAAGTGAAACTGTGATTGTGCTTATGAGTTTATTTTTGCTTTCATTTGCTTTACAGATCTGTGAAAGTTGTAAATGCAAGGATTGGTCATAAAGTTACTTTTTCATTATGATCATAACTGTGAAGAGTTGCTAAACAAGGCAGTCTATAAACAAGGTCTACTTTTTGTAAGTTTGGCAGAACAATTTGAAGTAGTTGGTGACTCAAGTCACTTTAATTGGAAGACAAGCAACAACAATGTTTTGAGAGAGCCATCTTCCAGCTGTTGTCTGACAAATATGAAATACTGTATTTTTCAGAAGTATAAGACACACTTAGCTTTTGGGAAGGAAAACAAGAAAAAAATTCTGCCTCTGCCTCCCAGAAATTTGCCTCCTTGCAGCAAACAGCAAACAGCCTGTTTCAGCTTCAGCACAGCTTGATTAGCACAAGCAGCTGGATTGGCCTCCCAACAATCGGCTGTTTCAGGCTGCAGGAATTGCTGGGAGGCAGAGGCCAAAGGGTGGGGGCTAGCAGGTGGGTGGGGTTTCAGCAACATTCATTGTATAAGACGCACAGACATTTCTACCCACTTTTGGAGATGCGTCTTATACTCCGAAAAATATGGTAAATGGAAAATTAAGGGCAAAAAAGAAAGCAAGGCAAATTCCAGAACATTAAAATGATGTACTTCCCAGCAGATAATGAAAATGCAGATGAGGAATTCAAAGATAAACCCATAGGCCAGTTTCTCAACTCTGCTAGAATAATATGATTTGTGCACGTGTTATATGAACCCGGTCACAGACAAATTTTGGCATAGATTCAGTTAATGAAGCAAATTCAGCCTTAAAAAAGATATTCAGCCAGATGTAATGCATTAATTAGATATTAATTACAATACAAACCATTCAAGAAGGACGTTTCCAAGAAAGCAGCAAGCATCAACAAGAGAAAGTGATTTCTACCCTTTCCTAATTTTCTACATTCTCTAATTTCCTCTGAACTAACCTGCCACAAATTTGAAAGCTGTGCTATTGCACCATTTACTGATTTGCCAGTTCATGACACGGTAACATACAGATGCTCTTTACCAGTAGAAACCTAATCCTGACTGAGATAATTTCATGCATCATCAAGTTAAACTTTCTATTTCCATTTCAGGCAGTGGAGAATGGACATGGGTAGGGCTTAAAGTTTAAGAAAAAGCACCAATCTAATTAAAAGCTTATATTTGTATATTAGGAAGAAAAAGAATTAAGAATTGCTACACATTTAATCATATCATAGAGTGTTGCTTTTGATAAGTTGCCTTTCCCGTTTATGAAAGACTTTTGGTTGCAATTTCTGTGACAGGTTCGAAGTACTTGCATGCTATATGTTGACTGCATCACCACAAATGTACCTATGTGCACTCTGAGAAGTTCCTTGGTGACCAGACCACACAGGCCACAATGTTACAGTCTAATTATGAAAGCATGGAAACATAACAAACAAAAAACCTAGCTCTCAACTGAACAACAAAGTGAAAGGAAGATTCAGAAGCATTTCTTTTCACGGCAGGGGATTTCTTGTTAAAAAAAACAAACCCACACACATTTGGTCCTGTTGATGGCACATTTCAATGTGTTTTCATCAAGTGTTACGTGAGTGAAATATCCATCTTGGAGCAACCACAATATTTATCCAAGCTAGGTTTGATTTGAAGGTTTCTCATGATATGCTGTGAGCCATAAAAAGAAGAAGAAAACCACAAAGTAATGGTAAAAGAACAAGTAAGGTATATCAATAACTGTGTTGCTCATCCTACCTTTTGGATCACACAGTGCAACAAAAGAATAGTACAGACCCATGAAGGGCAGCTAAAGGGAGATCTTACTATCCGAAGGGTGTTAAGTTGAGCAGGCCTAAGGAAAAGAGTGGTTGTGGCTTCAGTAATTGCATCAATGATGAAATGTGGGCAGCCTTAGCTAGCATGGCAAAGGAACACTTGCTCAAAATTTCCTCTTCGTCTCAACCGCTAACTGCATCCTTTTCCTTTTATCATCTATCAGATCAAAGAAAAGTTCCCCCAGAGTGGGTGCACTATAGATAAAAGTGCTCAAATCCATATAGTGGTTCTTAAGATGATTGATAAATAAATAATGTGAATTTTATTATGGCAGTTACAGTTTAAACCCTTGCCCATAAATCTATCTGAAGTCCAGGAGTATCTCCTGATGTAGGGGTTAAAATGCCAATCAAGATGGCAGGTGTAACTGCATATTGAAAGCCCTGCTACCTTTTTAATGTCTGTATTACACACAAGGTGCACATAAAGAAGACAGAACTTCAGTCACATGACCATATCTGCTATCCCAATATTTATGACCCCAACTTCCATTCCATGGATACTCTTAATAAGAGTTTTATTTCTACAAACTACAATCAGTGGTGGTATTCTACAGGTTCAGTCCGGTTCACGTGAACCAGTAGTAAAAAATGCTACTATTTGGCCAAACCGGTCCTAAAAAAACAGCTACTGGTTTGGCCAAACCAGTATTTCTTTTTTTTCCCTCCCAACAATCAGCTGTTTTGATGATCAGCTGTGCCAGGATCTGCCTCACTGTCTTACTGCTTCACCCAAGAGGCTTCCCTGAGGCCCAGGAGGCAAAAAGGGGTGCACGGAGGGAGGGGTGCTGCGTGCCACCATCATTCTCTGTTTTTGGCCTCCTGGGCCTCAGGGAAGCCTCTTGGAAGCAAAAAGTAACAGACAGCTTTTCGGCCAGTATCCAGCATTTTAGTCCTAATCAACTTTGGCATCAACTTTTCCACTGTTTCTTAACCTTGGCTACTTTAAGTTGTGTGGATTTCAATCGTAGCAGAGAAATTCTGGAAGTTAAAAGCCCACACATCTTAAAATTGCCAAAGTTGAGAAATATCAGTCTATATAAGGCGTGTCAAACTCAAGGCCCATGGGCTATATCCAGCCCTATGGTACGTAGATCTGGCCCCCGGGGCTGCCCAGAAACAGCAAAAGACTGGCCTGCAGTGCCTCTGCCAGAGAAAATGGAGCTCGGGAGGGCTGCGTATGCCCCTCCCAAGCTCCATTTGCATTGGCAGAGGTTTGCAGAAGGCCATTGCAGCTGAAAATGGAGCTCGGGAGTCTGTTTTCTCTGGCAGAGTGCTCAGACCACCACAAGCACCCCTGATACAAGTGATGTGGAGCTGGCCATACCCACCCTGGCCATGCCTACCATGTCCTACCCAAGGTCAAACAAAACCCTGATATGGCCTTAATGTAATCAAGTTTGACACCCTTGGTCAATACTAAATGGCCAACTAAGCTGCACATAGAAGTCATTTTCTGATGTACCTGTTACACTCAGAAAAAAAGAAGAACAAGATTGCTTTTGCTTTTCTCTCAGAATTGCTGCATGTCTGAGTTTGCACTAGTTCACAGAGGATGTGGTAGAATGGTAAAGCTAGCAACAGGAGGCCCCTGACAGTTCCCAAGTATAATTTCCACCTAAGCAGCTTTTCTAACTTTCATAATGCACAACAAAAAGCATCCACAGGAACACTGAAGCAAATTCCCATCAGGCAGACTAGAGTGTGTGGATGTGTGAGGATGTGTAAGACTTAAGAGTTCTTTCTTGGCAACTAATTAGCCTTCTCATTGTGATTTCTCAGACAATGAGATCTAAGTACCAGTTAAAATGTTCTTGCTAGCTAAATGCTTTGTGCCATCCAAAGCACTTATTAACTCCTTAAATGAAATCACCTGCATGCCAATGAGACAGATTGAAGAAGGAGAGAGCAAAGACAGATGCTTGACACTATGAATAACCCAGTCTGGACTGCTAAAATCCAGACAACCACAGGATGGCTGGGAAGAGCTGAAGGTTCCTGTATGCCTCTGTTGAACATGATCTGGCAGTCACCTACCATGGTGTTGTGGTCTACCGGTGGCCTGCGGAGCTGGTAGCAGAGTCAGACATTGGGGCCAGTGGGCCAGAACTGGTTTGATGTCTGCTGCTCTTCAGAGCTACCACTTCTATAGAGCTGGGCAGGACCAGTAGCATCCCACTCCTGGTGTGATTGTTACTGTCTCAGGAAGCCTTGGTCAGAACACATGGAAGATGTAGGGGACAGAAAAGTTTTGAAACAACAAAGGACAACATCACATAAAGTCAGAGGTGGGATGCTGCCAGTATAACAACCAGTTCAGTTATCACGTGCTTTGCACACTTTGCATGCATGAATAGCAATGCAAAAATCCTTACCTGCTATGTTACTTCGGGGGAGTAACACAGCTGAGGAACAGCAATCCGCTCTTCTGTGTTGATCAGCTGGGACGATAAAGATCAGTACTGTGCAGGGGCGGACAGGTGGGTGGGTCCACAGCTGATCTTCGGAGCTAGGGGTTCCCATGAACCAGTCCAAATTGGCTGAATCCCACCCCTGCATGAAGTGTGGGAGAGTCTCTGCTTTAACTAGATTACTTGAATCCATCCAGTCCCTCACTATTGCTACATTTGTATTGTTTAGCTGGTTTCATGTGTTCCAGGAAGCAAGGAATGGGTCCACTGTAAGAAATGTGTACCCATCATGTCACAGGAAGGGCAAGGAATCACTATCATGGGAACATATGTTTATCAGGACAACAGGAACAAAAAGGTGTCTATTTTATTTCTCAATATCTGATGTGTTCTGATGTGTTCAGGATGATCAGTGTGTACCTCCATCTCCCAGGCATTGCTTCCATTCCTCATCCTTCCATTTTTCATCCTTGGCTTTTCTAGCTGTGGCATAGCATCAGCAATATTTGAAAAGATACTTCTTCACATTTGCCAAACACCTGCCTGCCTGGCTGCCCATCAGATGTGTTATTCAGCAGGTTCTGACCAGTTCTGGAGAACTGCAAAAATTTTGAGTAGTTCAGACAACCAGTAGCAGAAATTTTGAGTAGCTTGGAGGACTGGCAAATACCATCTCTGACTGGCCCTGCCCCTGTCTATTCTCTGCCTCCCAAGTCCCAGCTAATTGGCCGAGTCTTCTTTTGTTGCCCTGCATAGGAGAACAGAGCTGGAAAGCAGGTTTGTGGGGTGGGGAAGGAATGCAGATTTTACAGTATCCTTCCCCTGCCATGCCCACCAAGCCACGGCCACAGAACTGGTAGTAAAACATTTTGAATCCCACCACTGCTGCCCATCCACCTGCCTGCTTTTCTTGCTTAACTTCTGAAAATGTGTAATTTGCTGCTGCAGAAAACCAAATCTTGTGAAAGGAGGATGTTTTTGAGCAGATGGCTTAACCTGATCTTGCCCAGGCAGAACAGAGGCCACAGAGGCAAGAGGGATCAGCAATGGAGACAGCAAATGTGGTACCAGTATAATTTTCTTCCAATGCACCAGTAGGCAGATAACACTTTAACCAAGCCATAAGAAAAGAATCTATGGTGTCCTAAGTATCATATTTATTAAAAATGTATGACCACTTTTGCTTTATCAATTAAGTTGGCTCAGTGTCAACTACCTCACAGAGGTAGACCTATTTGTGATATTCAGTTTAGTGAAACTCAATCAATTAACTAATTAAGACAAAATGTAATAAATTGACAGCATATTTGGAATAATGAGCAAGAATATTAAGATGAATGTGGGTCTTTAATCAGTTTCCTTTTTATAGATGTCCTAACAATTCCAACTGGCTATTCTCAAAACATCTGATATTTAAAAACAAGCAAACATTCTAAGTACAATAAAAACAAAGCTCCCAGCAATCCTTGCTGTAAATAATATATTCTACAAGCTCATTAGGAATCAAGAAAGCTATTAGCAATGACAACTGAGTCAGTCTACAAACAATAAAAACTCCTAAGATTTTCATTTTGAGGTCCCCATGGTCATTTGCGTCAACATAAGCTGTGATTAAGCTAATATCTTTTTTCTAAACTTTGGTTCTGTTTACAAATAAAGCTGCATAGCAAAGGAAGAGGAAGGATGACTGTTGCCTGTGTTGGGTTTACATTCTTTCTTCTTGAAGGTCTCATTGTTTCTATTCTGCCTAAATAGTGAATAAATCTGAATGAACTGATGAGCCATGGTGGCGCAGTGGTTAGAGTGCAGAACTGCAGGCCACTTCTGCTGACTGCTGGCTACCTGCAGTTTGGCAGTTCAGATCTCACCAGGCGCAAGGTTGATTCAGCCTTCCATCCTTCCAAGGTGGGTAAAATGAGGAGCCAAATTGTTGGGGGCAATATGCTGATTCTATAAACCACTTAGAGAGGGCTGTAAAGCAGTATATATAAGTCTAAGCGCTATTGCTATCTTCCATCTGCAGGCAGATAACATTCTTTGAATATTTGTGTTCCAAAAGAAGACATCAGCAAAAATGTTCTCAAACAAGTGCCTCTAAAATTGAACAGAGGCTTTAGGTGTATTAACCCTCAAGATACAAGCTCGAGTTAAATGTTAGGCATAACATTTTATATTCTATGGGAAATCTTCATCGAGACTCCTTGTGGAACATCTGAGGAAGATATGGAATCTCAGATCAATTTATTAACATCTTCAAAAATCTCTATCATAACAGCAGTTGTTATGTAAAGACTGGTGTCCAGCAGCCAAATCAGATGAGGAGGAGGAAGCATAGGAGTCAGGATCAGCATCAAGGCAACCTGAGAGATCCGAGGGGAAACAGGAAATGGAGTTGTCAGAGAGAGAGAGAGACAGAGGCAGAGCTTGGACCATCTTTCGGCCCTCAGATGGAGAGGCAACAGCCCCCAGGTCTGACGCAGAAGAGGAGGAACAGCTGGGTCCAGTGTCTAACATGTGGTTGCATGTAGTAACTATGTGGCATTCATATGTTTGCAACTTTGTATCATTGCAACTATATATTGTTCAGGCATTTGATACATTGTATCACTCACATATAATCATTGAGCTTCTGTCTCCTCAGTGACCTTTTGCAGGACACGTACAGGGACAAGGAGTTAAACATCTGTAGAAATAGCTTACTTACATTGTAATTAGTTTGTTTAGCATGCAGCTTTGTAAAGCAGGAATATCCTGATTGAATTGTAATCTTGCGATCCTGTCTGACCTGGAATTTTGCCTTATCTGAGCTAATTAAAATCATGTGTATTCTGTCTGACCTGGGCTTGACCTAGGCTCTGAATAAACAATCACCCTCTTTTGAATGAGCATAATAAAAGAGCGTGTATCCAGACATTCTGTGCACACTCATCCCGAGGAACTTCGTCTCCTGTTGTTTCTTTCTCCTTTCGCTCCCTATCATGAGGTGCCCATCTAATGCGGGATAGCAGATACCGCAGTTGCACAGAAGGCAGAGGAGAGGAGAGCAGTGGAAATCTGTTGGCTGATTCCTGGGACGGAAAAGCTAGTGAAGCCCCAGCCTAACTCTGAGGATAAAAGGCACGGGGCACAGATGAATAGATGTGGCAGACAACTATTCATCTCCCTGCCAGACAGACTTGTTAGCCTGCTATGAGAGAGGGACTTTTTGCTGGGGCTTCTGGTGCTCCTAAAAATGGAATCATTGATTAATTACAGAGGGTTTGCCATGTTGGGCAGAAAAGCATTGTTCTCGGAAACTAGTGCCTCCTTGAAGGACATGATTCCCTACTTAGACACTGAGGCTAGAAAAATTGGACAATGTCTGAGTGCAGATAAACCAAAGTCATGTTAATTGGAAGCCACCCTCCTAACACATTAATTACAATTGGATAACAGCCAATAGAACATGTCCAACAGTTTACATATCTTGGCAGCATCTTATTACAAGATGGCAGCATAAATGCAGATGTCAAACACAGAATTGGTAAAGGCTCAGCAATATGCCAGAGCTTACAACCTATTTTGTCATTTCTAACAATAGATAAGAAGACCAAATTATAGCTGTATAAGACAATTGTGCCAACAGTAATCTACGCTAAGGAAACACGGGCAATAACAACACACCAGCACAAAATCTCCATGTTCTATCAACATTACCTACAGGGAATTCTGGGTGTCTCTTGGTACAACTGTATCACCAGTGAGGACATTTTGCAGCTTAGTGATCCAGGAAGTTTCAGGCTATTGTGACAGAATGTTGAATGTGTCTCGCTGGCGATATTCTTCGCTTGCCAAAATGTTGATATCCAAAATTGCTATATGGTGAGAGACACAGAGGGAAAGTGGAGGCAGGGTAGACCATGCAAAATGTGGTGTCAGATATTAGAAGATGACTTATGGACAGTCAGCCTCAAATGGGAAGATGCCAAAGACACTGCTGTGGATAGGATTCATTGGTAGAAGCTTGCTGCTTTATGCACTTCGTGCTAAAGGAACCAATGATGATGATGATCTTCTCAAGGAAAGAGTTGAACCTATGTTAAGAATCACCTGGCATCTGTTGAACTTGGTGGATTGTGTATTTGGATATGAATAGGCCTGCACCTCACAACGAAGTATGGTTATTGTTATTGATAAAACCAGCAAGTAAAATCAGCCTGCTTCTAATTAATAAAAGAGAATGACTGAACAACCATTTTGATAAAAGAACAAACTGTTTTTTTGATACAGCAATTCATCAGTGCCGGATGTCTAGTTTTCAGTTGGAGCTGGCATATTATTAATAAATATACACCATGTTCATTTAAGAACTCTCTACCACCCAAGAATTGGTTTCCAATTGAATCATCGTAAGATTAACTAGCATGACAAGTTCATGGTGAATTCCCTGAATCTTAAAGATTGTCTGGGGTTTCTAAATTGCATTTTTCCATGTTTGGAAAGAAAAATATATTCTTAACTTATAAAAATGTTGATAGAGTCATATATATGTAATAACAGAGTGGCAAATGGAGGTAACAATTGGCCAAGCATTTAGTTAGAAAGGATCTATCTCAGTAGAAGAACTTTGCGTTATCGTAATAAACTTGACCAGCCTAAATTGGTGGTGGAAGACAAAATTGTTCCAACCCCATGGTGATATAAATTTAATATAATATAATTGGACAAAAGAGAGAGAAACCTTCCAGGATAATTATTCATCAGCATCTACACTTTTTAAAAAAAAAATAATACTAGACAGAACCAGATGATCATCTTAAATTGCTTTGTTTTCATGTGAAAAATATATCAGCATGTTTTGCAGTATCCTTACTAACAATTGCTCTTCTATTCTATTCTATTCTGTTCTGTTCTGCTCTGCTCTATACTTTCATTTATTTATTTATTAGATTCCTACATTGTCCCAGGTGACTCTTCGTGCTTTACAAATCAAAAATATATAATATGTATATTAGCTATATCATAAGCTCAGTGATTAGGGCTACCCTTACTATTTAAGTGTATCCCAAGGTAAATATAAGGGGATTGGTGGATTCACCTGGCTTTGTTCACTAAGCATCACCTGGCAGGAAAAACAACTAATGTGTTGGTGGTTTAAATGAGCACAGCCAGAGGTATTATTCAGCAGGTTCTGACCAGTTCTGGAGAACTGGTAGCAGAAATTTTGAGTAGTTCAGAGAACCGACAAATACTACCTCTGACTGGAGATTTTACAGTATCCATTCTCTGCCATGCCCACCAAGCCACACCCAAAGAACCGGTAGTAAAAAAAATTGAATCCACTAATGGTACAGCCATAGCTGGCAGGTCACACAAAGAAAAGCACAAAGCACAAACTGCTTTGTGCTTAGGTCAAGCACAAAGTGCTTGACCTAAGAAGGAGGCCTTAAGGAGGCACCAATCAGATTGCACCCTTTCAAATATTTATTTTTCTGAGATCATGCAGCTACCATGTGAGTCCAATAAAAGTCACAGCTTTTCTAAAGTTTCATTATCAGAGGCCAATACCATGCCTTGGTCCCTTTTCCATTCCAAATTCAAATAGTTGTACATTCCCCATAAGGAGTCTGCATAACACCCCAAAGACTCTTTGAAAAATATCAGTCATACATTAGGAAGGCAGCTGCCTCTGAAAAAAAACAAGGGACTAGTCTCTCCCACATCCCAGACAAAATGCCCAGAGAGACCCAGAGACTGGAAGAGAGGATGGTGACCTAAAGAAGCTTAAAATAACTAATGGGAGATGACTAGATAGATAAAAATTCAAGATGGCAGCTACAACCATGCAATGAAAGTCTTGCTTCTTTTATATGAGTTACTTTCCTCCCAGCCCCCTACCTGTGTCACCAAATACATTATCAATGAATATTCAGTTTTTTACTCACAAACATTTAAGTTTTCTAAGTTTGCTGGTTGATAATATCTTGTTTCCTTACATTTAACCAAATTTTTCATTTTCCATTTTTACTTTCATGAGACATTTTAAATCTTCCTTTATTTTGGATTAAATGGTCTCACTTGACCCAATACATATCTGCATGTCTGAAATTTTAGTTTTATAAGCTGTTTCCTTTATGAATAAGCCAGACACCAAAGGTTAATTCCACTATTTAAATGTTTAAAGGGAAAGTCTTCAGAATTTACCTTCAGCTATTTCTGTAGAATATACCCCCTAATATTTTGGCAAAGTTATGAAATTTTGCTCTGAAGCCATATGAATATTAAGTGCCCCTTACATTTTTGCACCTTGGTAAGAAAAAAATAGGCTTAGTAAGGCAAAATTTCCTATTGTATCCCACTGTAAGGTTGTGGGCCATAAAGCTGTTTACCACCTCCTACTTCAGTGTTTGCTTCTTGTGCATACTCAATCAAGGATTGTAAAATAATAAGGTAGACAAGCTTTATGATAATAAGTTTTAGCTAACTCGATCAGCTCAACAGGTTTTATAGGTATTGTGTCAATAACTTTAATGCTGTCTTCAGTTTATCTACTTATTCATTTGTCTATTTGTACATAGATATTTTGCTGCATTTTCTTCTACTTTGCATTAGTCATTGGCCCATAATAATGTTCAAATAGTTCGTACTTTCAGACTTCAGCCAATCCACATTTATAGTTGTTTGAAACATTCCACAGTTAGGCAACCACATTTTACAATATTTTGCTAAAAGAACAGCATTTACTTCTGTTTTTCAGCAAAACCAGCCCATAGTAAACCATTGGTGTGCTTAAGAATCACAGCGTTCGTTTAATGTCCATGGCAGTCACTTTACAACCACCATAAAAAAGACATAAAATCAAGTGGGTCACATCGACGACTTGATTTACCATTATGGCTTATGACCATAATGGACAGGCCCCATTAGGGTTGTAACTTGAGGACTATCTGTATATGGAAAATATGCATAAGTGTCTCACTTCCTGTTGAATTCTGAACTATTGTGTTTCTCTAAATTCTTACACAACTTCCTATTCATTGTAAAAGTTTCTCAGATAATCTGTCACACCCATTAGCCTTCATATATTCCACTTTTTGACATGTTCTATACAATTAAAGACCTTGTTGCGATCCATAAACAAAAGTAAACCTTCTTCTGATATTCTCTGAATTTTTCCATTATCTATCTTAAATGGGCTATCTGCCTTATTATGTTCCTTTGCTTTTTCTGAAATCTGTCCATTTGACTTTTCTCTCTTCTTATCTGATTCTATTCTTCTTTCTAAGATCTAAAACAAAACTATGCATGGAAGGAAGCCAATATCTCAGTAATTTGCACACTATCTTCCATTTGTCTCCAATTATTTAATTGCTTAGACTGGTCTTGCTCCATCATTGTTAACAAAGAGCTGTTAACACTTTAAGTGCCTTTTTTTCCTGCAACTTTAAGTAGTTCAGCTATTCTTTAATCTGAGTTTGCTGTATTACACATTTTCATGGCTTGGATTTCTAAATATATACTTTTTCTGGAAATGCTTTTCTCATTCTTTTTCCCCTGTTGCTATGCTTTACAATTACTTTTGGGTATTGGTACTTTAACTGTAAATATTTCTATGAGTTCCTTGAGGTTTTTTTTTTAAAGCCTCTCACTTTCCCTTTCATGTTATTTTCCTCTGTTAAGGTTCAGTATTGAAATATCTTACTTTACCCTTCCTTGCTTGACACTGGAAGTCTGGGTTTCCTAATCAAACCAATGTATTATTTGCTAAATGCAAAAATATTTCTGTTATCTAAATTGCTTGGATATTTCATTGAGATTGTGTATGCTACTCAATTGCAGTTTTATATGTGCAGAATCTAGATTAATTTCTTAGAGAAATTATTTTTATTCTTCTATTTCTTGAGATTAATTTTTTTCAGTTTCTTTTGACACTCTTTTTAAAATACTGTTATTATTATATAGCATTATACAAATTTTACAGATACATTCTCAATTAAAACTTTTCCTTGTTTTTCCATAAACTTTTTTCAACATATTCCCTTTGGGTTAAAATTTTAGCTTCCTTTGCTAAAGGAGCATTAAACTGTATGTATTAAGTACTGGGATGTTTTTTCCAGTGAAATGTCCTCGAGGCTGAAAAAGATTGCTTCAAACTATCCTCAGTTATCTTCATTGTCATTCATGTAGTTAAATGTGACTGGCTATATCAGTGCCCAAAACATGCACATCCCCATAATGCAATGTGTGCGTGTCCCCTGCACATGCGCCCCACCCCTGCATGCACCCCTCCTCCCACACATGTATGGCAGAGACCTAAAGACCAGCTGGCCGGCAGGTAGTGAATGCGCATGCATGGTGGAGTTAAGCTGGGACAATGGCTTGCATGCCCACAGAAAATGCCATAGGTTCACCATCACAGAGCTATATAGACTTATGGTTTAAACTTGGTTCCAGACCAGAAACATGAAATAAGTGCAACAAGAGAAAGAGAGGCTTGTACTTCTCAGTCTGCTAGGAGAAAATAGTATAATCTTTCCTGATCTTAATTATAATTTCATTTATCATGACACATGCTAATCTAACCTAATGCCCCTTGGAATACTTCATTAGGTTGAGAAAGACAAAATAGGCTTTCATGAATTATAGTCTATTTCACCTGCTGTATGAAGTCTTATTTGAATGTTATGTGTTTATAAAGGCATGGCTGAGATGGTGATCAGTTCATAAGTAGCAATGTTGGGTGGGCAATTAGATGCAGAAAAAACAGGGGCACTAATAATTATTTGAAATAATTGATGTGGGCTATGAACAGAGGTAGGATTCTACCAGTTCGCACCTATTCACTAGAACTGTTGTTAACTTCTAAGCAGTTTGGAGAACTGGTTGTTAGAAGAAATTACTGGCCTAATCCTGTAAGGAAGGCAGGAAGGAAACATTCTGGTGTTGCTTACAGAAACTGCCTCTCCATTAACCCTTATTACATTCTTGGCAGGACTAGACTTCCTGTCTTAGGAACTTCTCTGGAGTTTTTGCCCCCCTCCTTTTCTGGTACTTTGCTTGTGTAGAGTGACCATTGAAAAAAGTGACTTATGACCATTTTTCACACTTACGACTGTTGCAGCATCCCCACAGTCATGAGAGGCCAGGTGAGGAGATGCATGCCTCGATGTGAGTGATGTTGAGTTGGCCACGCCCAGCCAGTAACATGACCACCAAGCCATATCCATCCAGTCACATGACCACCAAGCCATGCCCACCAACTAAGCCATGCCCACAGAATCAGTGGTTAAAAAATGTGAATCCCTTCCCAGGCTGTGAGCCATGAAACCCTGTGTCCTAATTAAATTCAACCTTGTTAAAGTACTGCAAGATACCTCGCTGGTTTTGTTGTTTGGGGTTAAAGGACATTTCTAAAACATTTTGAGTATTATATGGGGTAAAAACTCTATCATCATGTATAAAAATGTACAGGCTTTTGTGTCTCTGCATGCTTCAGGCTAAATAATATCATTTGAAGGAAGAGAAATCAGATCATTAAAAACAGTCAAGATGGCATTCAGAGACCATCTTAACATTTTTACAAGATATTAAAAAATTACACTTTTTTTTAGATCCCAGGTGAATACCAATGCCCTAAATGCTGAGGATTTATTTTTTTTTGTTATTACTTAGTTTGAGTATACCAATTGCACTAGGGAAATACTTATATGATGCAATAAATTCACAACTGCACATAATTCTGTGGCTTAGACCCATTCAGGGCTATCAGAATGTTTAAGGTTTTCCTAACTCAACAAGGATTATATATTCTAAGTATAAGCTAAATTTTTAACAGGTTACACTATATTAGATTGCTGTTTGAGAAGCCATCCCACTTTGATCTTTCATAAAAACATATTTAATAAATAAACAAATCATAAAATATGCAACTGAAAAAAAAATCTTCTAATTCTTTTACTAACCTTTTATTTTTCCTGGGAATTTACTTTTATACCAAAACATGGATGGTCTCTGCTTAAGCACCAACGGATGCAAAGAGGATGTAAAACGGACAAAAAAGCTTGCCATCCGTTGGAAAACGCGATGTACTCACTGCCTCCGTTTTGCTTCCTCTCTATCCGTCCAGCATCCGTTTATTGATGTTTCATCCGCTCCAAAAGTTTTCGGCTGCCTAAAACTTTTGCGCAGAAAATGTATCCAGTTCGTCCGTTTTGCATCCGCTACGCATCGCTACGCATCCGTTCTGCATCCGTTACGCATCCGCTATATCCGCTAGGCATCCGCTGCGCATCCACGCAACTCCATCCACCTGGACGCAGGGAGGAAGTGGAACGGACGCAGAACAGATGCAGAACGGATGCAGAATGGATGCCTAGCGGAAACAAAGCATTTTAAAACGGAAAAAATGTCCTCAGAGGGGACCTATCTCGGATATTAAGGATGTCTACAGGATGCCTAGAGGATGCCTAGAGGATGCAAAGGGACACCTATACTGCCTATAAAAGGGGGAGCAACTGGTCTGCATCTCACTTTCAGACCAGCAGCCCAGCTGTGCAGACCTCTGCAGCCTTCATCTGCCTCTTTCTCTTCCACAGCATCCAGTCATGTCCACCGTGGATTGCGACAAAATCCTTTCGGCAGCCAACATCCTTCTGCAACACTGCAAAACCATCTACAGTCTCTGTGAACAGTACTACGGGAAGAAAAGGAGGCACCCAAAAAAAGTCTGGCTCTGAAGATGGTTCGCCAGAAGAGCACAAAGTACGTACTTTACAACAAGCTGATGGTGGAGCTCAGGAGCGAAGACACTCGGGCGTTCCAGAACTTCATGAGGATGCCTCCACCCATGTTTGACGAACTTGTGCAGCGCCTGACACCCAGGTTGACAAAGACAAACACCAACTTCCCGCCCAGCCTGGAACCTGGGCTCAAGGTGACACTCACTCTGCCGCCACCTGGCTCAGGGACCACCTACAGGAGCATGCAGTACGGCTGGAGGGTGCCACCCAGCACCATCAGCTTTGTTGTCAGAGAAGTGGTGCAGGCCATCATCGAAGAATACAAGGAGGAGCTCCTCCAGTGCCCCTCCACTGAAGAAGGATGGAAGAAAGTTGCAGAGCAGTGGTATCAGAAGTGGAACTTCCCCCACACCGTTGGAGCCATAGATGGAAAGCACGTGGCCTGCAAAGCGCCAGCCAACTCACGGTCCACTTATCACAACTACAAGGGCTTCTTCAGCATCATCCTCTTTGCCATGGTCGATGCTGACTACAAGTTCATGTACATCGATGTTTCAGGCAATGGCTCATCTTCAAATGCCCAGGTATACAACGACAGTCACCTCAAGGAGGGGCTGGAAAGCAACCTCCTCGTGGGCTTCCAGATCCAGACCCGCTGCCCAACAACACGCAAGATGTGCCCTACTTCATCATGGGGGATGACGCCTTCTCCCTCACAACCTACCTCATGAAGCCTTACACCTCCAAATACCTCACCCCGTGAGAGAGGATCTTCAATTACAGGCTGTCCAGGGCAAGATGGGTGGGGAGAACGCCTTTGGACATCCTGGCCAACAGGTTCCAGGTACTTCTCACCAAAACATGCAGCATCGCCCAGAGACCGTGAGAGGATCATGGAAGCTTGCTGCATCCTGCACAATCTCATGTACACCCGCTACCCAGTCTTGCAGAACAGGCTCGTGGACCTCCAGCAAGGCAATGGGGACATGGAGCCTGGGGAATGGAGGCAAGGGCAAAACCTGATCGACACTGAGGATGTGCAAGGGCCCAACAGAGCCTCACGTGAGGCGAAGAAGCAGCGGCAACCTCCTGAAACACTGGTGCAACTCCGCAGCTGGAGCGGTGGAGTGGCAAGACAGGATGGTAGATGCTTAATGGATGGTTCCTACAGCTTGTCCCATCACATTGATGAGATTGGCCCATGTATGTTGGGTGTGCCTACAATGAACAGGGCATTTAATAAAGAGTTTGTGTTTATATTGACATGTGTGGATCAATGCTTACATTGTAATTGATAATGAAGGGCCATAGGGTGGCACCTGGGAGGGTGGACCATACAGTCCCACTATGCTTGCACTGGAGGTTTTATCTATCCCACAACTATTACCCATCCCACAGCTATCTTAACCCATCCACAGGTATCCCTGCCCATCCCACAGGTATCCCTTCCCATCCCAAAGGTATCCCTTCCCATCCCACAGCTATCTTAACCCATCCCAAAGGTATCCCTTCCATCCCACAGCTATCTTAACCCATCCCACAGGTATCCCTGCCCATCCCACAGGTATCCCTTCCCATCCCACAGGTATCCCTTCCCATCCCACAGCTATCTTAACCCATCCAAAGGTATCACTGCCCATCCCACTGCTATCTTAACCCATCCCACAAGCATGCAAAGGCTAAACCATTTTAAAAGTTTCCACCAAGACTTTATAGAAAAAAATTAATGAAGCAAGTGTGTGAAACAAAGATAAACTTTATTAATAACAAGCTGTAAAATAAACATGACCCAAGTCAAGTGTCCAAATAAAGTCCACAAATATCCAGGCAGCCAGTCTCTGGCACTCCTCTTGGTCACTCGGAGGTGTGTGCCCAGTCTAAGGTGTTAGGGTGCAGGTGCTGTGGAGTTGGGTGCTACTGCAGTGCTGGTCTGAGGTGTTGTTGGAGTGCCTGGCCCCGAGAGAACAACAGGGGACAGTGTGTTGAGGAAGGTGTCGGACAGCTGGCTCAGTCCCGTGATGCTGAGAGCGTCTTCCTCCATGCCATGGGGTGTCAGCCCAGTACTGAGGACAGATGTACTGAGGGCGGGCTTGGCTGTTGCGGTGGAGGAAGGAGCAGTGTAGTGGGGCTGCCTGGTCTGCAGCAGGGTCAGGACTGGCATGGGTGGCATCATTGCGTGGCTGCATCGCTGTCGTGGGTGGCATTATTGTCGTGGTTGGCATCGGTGGCATCATTGGAACGGTGGGCAATGGTGTTGCCCGATGACTCTGTGCCTGCATTTGGAAGGGCTGCTGTCTGTGCTGCTGGACCTCCGGTAGCTGTAGCCCTGGTAGGTGAGGGCTGTGGGAAGCCTTGGTATGGAGGACATCACCGGGGTGGAGGAGCAGACCTGGACTGGGTGGGAGCAGGTTCCTCTGCGGTCTAGAGGGTTGTTACACAGCGTGGTGATCCTCTCCTTCACCACCTGGTACTGGGGATCCGCCAATCTCCTTGAGGTCTGGTTGACATAATTGAGGAAGGGCTTGCGGTTGGAGGAGGAGGATTTGATGGGGACCAGCTGAGAGAGGAGACCTATGCTGGTGCGGATGTGCCCTGATCTCCACCAGGACCTTGTGGCTCTGCCCCTCCTGCGGTCTGGCTCTCTGCCTTACTGTGAGGTGGAGGTGTGGGTGGATGCGGCTTCGGCAGCGTGGACTCGATGTCTCCCTTTCTCCCACCGCACCAGGGAGTCCTCCTCGCTCTCCACCACGCTTTCCACACCTGGCCGGGGTTCTCCGCTGTGGCACACTCCACAGATACCTGCATGGAGACAGGGACTGACTCTCGACCACCAGAGGACTGGCTCCCAGCAGGCTGCCGGAGAGAGAGGGTAAGATTTGGCTCCTGGTGCTCCGCGGTGGCAGACCTCACCCTCCAGGAAGCTGCACTTGGCCATGACATAGTTCTCTCTGTCCGTCAGCTTAACCGTGGCCTGGCCAGATTTTTTGAGGTGCAGCTTCCTGTACCAGGTGTGCATGTGCTTCCACCAGCCGAGGAGGCACATCGATGTGTAGCCAGACTCTCACCCTCTCTCTCCAAGCAGCCTGCTTCCGCTTGGTGTCCCTTACAGCCGGTGTCCCTTCTGCCACAGATAGTCGTTCTCCTCTCAGCCACTCCAGCAGCTCATCCTCGTGTTCCTCCTCAATGGAGTATTGCCTCCTCTCCCATTGTTGCATACGCCTCTTCCTCCCTTTGGCAGGACCAGATGGGCCCTCATCAGAGGGGCTTCCAGGTTGTAGGGGCTGCTCCTCCACACCAACAGCAGCAGCAGCAGCAGCAGCAGGATCATAATCAGCATCATCATCAGCATCATCAGCATAATCACCAGCAGGATCATAATCATCATCAGCAGCAGCAGCAGCAGCAGCAAGACCAGGATCAGCAGCAGCAGAGTAAGCACCAGCAGCAGGGGCAGCAAGACCAGGAGCACCAGCAGGACCAGCAGGACCAGCAGGACCAGGAGCAGCTTCAGCAGTGTTCGCAGCAGCAGAAGCACCACCGCCAGGAGCAGCAGCAGTAGCACCACCGCCAGGAGCAGCTTCAGCAGAGTAACGCAGCAGAAGCACCACTGCCAGGAGCAGCTCCAGCAGAAGCTCCAGCAACAGAAGAGCGAGCCCAAGCAGCAGAAAGCCCCAGCAGAAGATAAGTCAGGGACATGGGGCGGGAGGGTGGCCTGTCCCTCTTGCCAGGGATGGCAGACAGGTTGCTGAGGCTTTCGCTTCTTCCCCATGATTGTGAGGTTGTGCTGGCAGGAAGGCTTGCAGGAAGGCTGGCAGGCACCAAGGCTTGCAGGAAGGCTGGCACCAAGGCTGGCAGGAAGCCTGTTAGGAAGCCTGGCAGGAAGCCTGGCAGGAAGGCTGGCAGGAAGGCAGGCACCAAGGCTGGCAGACAGACTGGCTGGAAGGCAGGCTGGCAGCAAGGCTGGCAGGAGGCTAGAAGGCAGGCTGGCAGGAGGCTGGAAGGCAGGCTGGCAGCAAGGCTGGAAGGGAGGCTGGAAGGCAGGCTGGCAGCAAGGCTGGCAGGGAGGCTCCCAGGAGGCTGGGAGGCAGGCTGGGAGGCAGGCTTGGAGGCAGGCTGGCAGCAAGGCTTGCAGGCAGACATGCAGGCAAGAACTTGAGGTATCCAGCAGCAGGTCTTTCCTCCAAATGCTGGCCACGTGCAAGCTGCTTCCCTGTATATCCGCGGGGCTTGCCGCAATGCATACCCCCACATGCGCAATTAACGCCAGGAATCCGTTAGGCTTCCGCTGTGCATCCGCTAGGCTTCCGCTGTGCATCCGCTTCATCCGCTGTGCATCCGTTCTGCATCCGTTGTTTCCGTTCCACGTCCGCTTTGCAGAAGGCCCCCCGGAAGCCTAGCGGATGCGCCATCTGCTTCCATCCGCTGGGCTTCCGTTCCGCATCCGCTTTGCATCCGCCCTGCATCCTCCCTGCGTCCGTGTTATCCACTCCAATTATGCAAATTTTCACCCCTTTTGAGTGCGGATAACAACGGATGTTACATTTTTCTCTTCCGTTGTGTCCTTTTTGCAGCCGTTGGGCAGTGTGACATGGCCTTTATTTGTGGTTTGCTAACCATTGTGATAAGTAGTATCAAACTAAATACGGTAATTTTAAATAGGTTCTCTGATGATGGCTATCCAGCCAAAGATATTTATTGAACTACAGTACTATATTTCTCGTCATTCACTGTTAAGTCAGTTGGGATATTGCAGATAAGTAATCTCTTAGTTTACCATAAATAATCATTCTGAAAATTACTATTAATTTCTGAAGAACTTTAGCAGGTTGCATTTATAACCTTGTCATATTACAAGTATAAGCTATGACCTATTGCCTACTTGTGCTCAATGACCATCTCAGCAAGCAATTATTTATATATTGTTTAAATCCAAATTGTTTATATTGGAGTAACTAATTGTTTATATTGGAGCAACTAACCTACCTGATTAGGTAATAGTGGAAAGTGCTTCAGAGGACATCTTACTGATTAATCATAATAAATTAGGATATTTCAGCCATGGTTAGCAGCTTCACAACCTCCCATTACTAAAAGACATCCAAGGATGCATTATGCTTCATTTGACTATGAGTTCCAAGACACTTGGCCAATATTTTAAACTATCTCAAGAGAACTTTCTTTCTTGTTCCTCCTTTGAGCTACTAAAATGTTACAAAAGAAAGAAGGTATCCTAAAAGCCTTGTTTTTCCACTGTGATAATATCCTGGTGAAATCTTTCATTGTGTTTATCACTGACTGCACCTAGATTTTCAGGAAAAAAAATCTAAGTGTGAATGCAGAAAATGAATCTTCACTGATTTGTTGTACTTCATCATCTTGTGTGCTGTGAGAAGTTTGTCAACCATCTAAATGTAGTTTGGTGCTCTATATTTGCCAAGAAATTTCTCAATGACACAATTGAATGCTTTCCAGGAAATTTTCTCTGGCCCCACTAATGGATCCTCAAACTGCTTTTCATTGATGAGGTATTTGGTCTGTGGACAAACAGAGATGCCTTTCTTAATCTATTCTTGGAAACATCCGTCTCAAATGATGCAACTTTCACCTTCCTTGTTCATCACTTTCACAACATTTCCCATTATTTTGAGTTTGAAGTGAAGTGGAGGCAAAAACATCTTTAACAGGTCAACAAGTGGTTCATGTGCCATGTTTTACTGTCCTAGAATCAAATTATTTCAGAGTGACCCTTTCTTTTTAATGTAATGTGACTCTTTTGCATGACTGTCCCACTTGCATATGTGGTATATCAGAGCCACATTTACAAGCAGCAGAGCTACTATATTTAGATCTCCACAGATATTCCAGTTGTACTGGGTGTAATGGATGTCCTTCAACAACAATTCCATGTTTTCATATGTTTTTATCGTATGCAGCATAGCCAAAGAATGTATACCATTGTGGAAAATTACCAGTCAAAAATCTGCACGATATGTTCAAAAGTGTTTAGAAAGCAAAATCTTTGCTGTCCAGTGAATTACTATCAGAATGGGAAGGCTGTAATTTTATCACTGAATGATATCCTATGTTACTCAATGGGCAAAATCAATATGCCAACATCCATCAATCCCTCTTCAAAACTTTAAATTGTTTTTGTGTCATCAGTTTGGTGTTGACTCTTAGCAACTATATATCTAGATTTTCTTCAGAAAGATGTGTCCACAACATGGCCCTTCTGGTCTTCAAGTGATTCACCTATTGCCGTTGTGATTGAGACCATCTACCTTGCTTTTGGGTGTGCTCTCTTTTTTTTAAACTTTGCATTTGATTTTAGGATAGTATACTATAGATCAGGATTTTTAAATCACAATATGTAGAACTTTAGAGTTCTGGGAGAACTTGATGGGGCTCCAGACAGCATTAAGGGCTAAAAAAATATTTTTTTTAATTCAAATGCAGCCATTTTCCTTTCACTAGAGTTTTTGCTCTTGATTAGAAGATCCAGGTTTTTTTAAAAAAAAAAATTAACAATCTCCTGGCCTGAAAATGGCTGGAATCCCTGCTCTTTTTAAAAAGATTGCAGCATCCCATAACAGGTTTTTCCAGCTATGTTCATTGCTTAAAAGTTATTTTTAGTTGCTGCTGTCCTTGAAAGTTCAGGAGAGGAATTCGATCCCCTGATTCAGCAGAGATTACATGCAATTTGGTAAATTGTTTATTTTGTGGCACATTTACTCCCTTCCTAATTATTGCTTCTCTCACTTGTAGGTGTTTTAAATGAGGACAAATGCATTAAGATTATCCCACGCTCACATGTAGTTAATGAAAAACACACAGGAATCTACAATGAGCAGGTCCATAAATCTCACTGTTCTGCTAGTTCCACTAAACAAGAAAGAGCTGAACTAAGTTAATGCATCTTGCAGATGTACCACATTTTAGGTAATGGCCCAGAGCAAAAACTGGGTTTTGTCTATAACATGCTGAAAAATAATAAAAGAGATGATTCTTCTTATGTGGTTTATATAAGAACTAAATGATCTGAAAGATGCACAGAATAAACAAGGAGAACTGTAAATTAAATAAACTGTAAATGAAGACAAAAATATATTCATGTTTTATACTTTTATTTAATATTTCCAAGATTTATTAGGTTGTTTCTTATTGCATATTCTTAATCACAAATCAGGCTACAAACCAGCATTTACAATGACTCAAGAAAGAGATAAGAAACACACAGATGGTGTGGGGCCCTCTTTAAATTCATTTTTGAGGCACCAACTTAAATACAATAGCAAAATAGCCGATTTTTGTCTCTCACCCCTTCACAAACTAGAAATAAGTATGGAAATGAGCCATGGAAATTCGAATGCTCTATTGGATATCAGGCATCCCCCTTCTTGACCACATCACAAATGACACCATTCGACAACATTGTGGTGTGGTACCAATTATAGAGAAGATGAGAGAAGGCCAGCTCCACTGGTATGGACATATCCTGAGAGCAGCACCTTCCACCATTGCCAAGACTGCCTACCAAATAGAAGTCAATGGCCAGCAATCTCGTATGTGTCCAAAACAGAGATGGCAAGACACCATCAACAAAGATTTGCAAGCCATGGGCCTGCACCCTGGAGTCACAACTGGCCATGCAAAATGATACTCAATGATTCAAAAATCAGACGCTGCACTTGTGGCAATATGCTAGGAAGAGGAGGAGGAAGAGGAGGAGGTGACAAACTAAAAATTAAATAGAACATGATTTTTTAAAAAATGTAAGAAGCTAGTTTGAGAAAGAAATCTAGTGGGCACCAAGGGAGGTATCCATATTTCCACGTGCCATGTTTGAAGCTCAGAGTTATATGGCTAATCCCCCCAATCCAAAACTTGTATGACTTATTGAGCTTTATACATTTTATTGACTTTTCTTTACACCACATCTTTGACTGAAGTTCAACAGGAAAAAAATTGAGCATCATTCATATTGGGACATATATGGGGACATATTTTGATAAGCATTCTCATTTGTGAGAATTTGTGGCTTATTCGCATTGAAAATTCATGTCCGTTGCCTTAGTGGGGAAAGATTTTCTGTAGATTTCTGATCTTTATGCAGATTAAAAGGAAAGGATTATCCACAATGAAAGAAAACACAATATAGCCATCTTATTTTTGGGTTTAGGAATATGACCTGTTCCAATTAATAATTTGACAATTTAATGTCTCCCAAATGACATTGCTGAATGAAAACACTTCTAAGCCTGCAATTTTATACACATTTATCAGTCTTAAAACATTCAGTTGGAGATATTTTTGAACACCTACATAATATCAATAGCAGTTAGATGTATATACTGCTCCACAGTGTTTTACAGTCCTCTCCAAGTGGTTTACAAAGTCAGCATATTGGTGCCAACAATCTGGGTCTCAGTTTACTGACCTCTGAAGGATGGAAGGTTGAGTCAACCTTGAGCCAGTCAGGGTCAAACTCCTGGTTGTGGGAATGCAGATTACCATGCAATACTGCATTCTAAGCACTGCACCACCATGGCTCTCGGTACAAATTGTATACCAACGTTTGTCAACCTTGACAATTTAACAGATATGGACTTCAATTCTTAGAATTCTGGAAGCTGAAATCCATAGATGTTCAAGTTGCCATAAAAATTGAGAAACACTAAATTACACTATAAGCATCATACTTTTAAATATCTGATCATGCCTCAGTCCAGTTACTAAGAGCTTGAATGATGTGTGGCTCACATGATATGCAAACTCTTATTATTAACTTTAATCCCAAATCAACACCCCCCAAATGTTGTGTTCTTAATAATGCAGGGTTACTAAAGCAAGAAAAGTAATTGTAGGAAGGGGGTTTGTAAATGTTTCTTTCTTTGCTTGCGCCTGATTTTTGATTATCAGGAGAAGAATGAATTGCAAAGCCTTTATTTGCCTTTATTAATGAAAATCCGAAAAAGTTTGTATTTTTTTTCTCAACAAAAGTGTCTTTTCAATCATGCAAGAGTGGAATGAGTTAGGAAAAGATAAGTAGCGACACCCTGACCTTGATGAATAAATGAGATGCTATCTCTGCAAAGGCATGGTTATCAATCTTATGTTCACAAGATAAAATGGGAATGTGAGGCAAAGTTAGAGGATACTTTTACTAGTTATGGAGGCCAGATCTTTTTAAAGTTCCAGAAGGGGATTACTTGAAAAGAAGAATCAGTAGCAGGGTTATACATCACTATCCTTTTTCTCCTACATATGATCAGTAACTGTCTGCTTGCCAGCTGAATATATTTATATATATTTATTATTGTATTTTATTGTATGTATTTCTTAACATGCACAATTGACTTTCCCTAAGAACCTCATCTTAGCAGCACATTTCCTAAGCCTGGAACACTTTTCAAGTGAATTCTAGAAGAAGTTTATGTTTTATTCATTGTTATTATTATTGTGAATTGTATCCCATCAATTGAAAAATGTAATGTCAGCATAGGTTTAGTTTCCATTAGAATAGAAAAACCTAATCTCTTCTCCCTTCCTTCCCCTTTTAAAAATGTAATTTGCTCTTAAGAATCTTTGTTTTTTCACAGCACAAAATTTGTAATTTTTTGGGGGGGGGAGTCTATTTTTTGCATTATTATACAAAGCAGGAGAAGTTTACAGTGCATGCCTTCTGTGTTATATTTAAGAACGGAGCAGTTCACAACATTCTGAGGCAATGCAATACATTGGGATTTTTTTTCTGATTTTTTTTCTTTATGCTCTAGCCAGATTTGGCCCAATTTTAAATTCAACTTTCTTTTGCTAGATCCTTTGACCAAATTTGGTCCCATTCTATTTTCTTTCTGAAGACTTTTCTTCCTGATAGAAAAATGGACAGAATCCCAAACTACTTTATCTGATGGCTTTCCAGCATTTCATTGAGTTGGAAAGAATAAAAAGGACTAGATTAACTACCTCATCTACATTGTGTTTTATTTATTGTTTTTGTTTTGCTTTGTTATTTGGCTGATTTTAAATGGAGTTGCATAATTTAGGACATAATCCAAAATACAATTATTAGGAAAAGAACAGCCTACATAAACATACACAGGAAAGCGTTTTTTGTCGGCTTTTCTATGCAAAGCTAGACATCATTCATGATAAAAGGATGTCCAGCTCATTCTGGCTGGGTTCACACAATATGCTTGCTAGTGGCATTGATATTATTAAGTCTTAATTCAATATTAATAGTTCCCAATTGTTTTTAGCAAGACATGCCTGAATAAATAATCTTTATTATGTTTCCATGTGTCCCTATTGTGCTTTGTTATGTTTTCATGTGATGTGTCAGGCACAGGCAACCAGAGATTCTACTGAATAGGCCTAAGTAGATAATTTACTGTTGATCACCTACCTATATTACAATAATCTCACCAAAATTCCTGCTTTCCGTTGAGAAATGGCAGATATAGATCTAAGGGTTTCACTTCATATTTTTCCACTAGCCAAGGTCTCCTTATTTACTTTAGAGGAGTTTCCTCTCCTTCAGCTGGTGATTTCACCACAGAGTCATGCAAAAATGGCTCCCCAAAACATATTGAATTATTCAGTGCCCACCCTTACATTGCTGCATTGTATAAGCACATGCTCTTGTCAGGCAGCCGAATCCAAAATATTCGCAATTTCCAAGGACCAGATGGACTGACATAACACTGATGGAATCCTTGTGAATCCAAAATTCTCACAGCATGGAGAGCAAGTGAGATGAACCATTTCTGCACCCATTGGGCATTGAGATTATCCTAATGCTAACCTCATTTGTCCTAGAATTGGGGCATCTCTTGGTTTAGCTGGGTTTATTTTAGATTTAAGGTAGTTTCTTATTTACCTTATCTTAGGCTATTTTCTCTCCATCTCTCGACTTAGATTTTTTTTTGCCAACAGCTAACTAAATGATTCAGAGAGGCAAAAAAGTATTTCAGAAGACAAAGGAATTTTTTACCTAGTAGAAGTGACTTTGTCATAAGCTCTTCTTGCCAGTGCATTTTTGTTGTTGTTAAATTTGAATCATTATCTAGGAAGTCTTTTTTTGGCTTTTCAGATGTTCAGATGCTCATATACTTAGAAACATGTGATAGCATAAGAGATGGCTGAAGAGAAGGAGAACCTTTCAGGAAACAATGTATTGTACCTAATGTTACATTTTGTGGCTTTTTTGTGCCTTTGTGGCTTTACAGAAGATACAGAGCTCACTAGAAAAACTGCACAGAAGAGGTAACCGAGTAACAGCTCTAGAGTGCCTCAAGATTATGACTTTATGCAGGCAATGAAGCAACAACAAAATACATGAGGATTACAAGCAGGTTAAAATGCTGCATCACAGCTCTATGCAATTATGTCGAAAGAGCACTTTTTAACCTCTGCTTTGCATAGAATCAATGTCATGTGAAGACTGAATCACTTGTCATTTGCAAGTTATGAAGTGTGTCTATAGTATAGCAACTGTAGGATCAGTGCACTCGCTGGTTTAAATGGGCGGAAGTGCTAGTCTTTTTTTTTTAAAGACAGCTCAAGTGATCTTTGAAAAGCTGGACATAAAAGGAGCCTACACAATGTTGATCTACCTTCCAAAACAATGGTCAGAAATTATATGGGCAGATGCACCTGGTCTCCCTGGCAACAGAAGCAAAAATTATCAGGCAGCATCGTGCTTAGCAGCCCAAGTGAAGGGGGCATACACACCATAACTTCATATGCCCATGGGAATTGGGCAGATGCATTATCACCAACCTCATTGACAAGGTGCTGCATCTCATTCATACAGCAAGACATTTGGGAGAAGAGGGGAAATACTATTTTAAACAAGAAGAGTTAAACGCATCTTTCTGATGCCTATTTAATCGGCTGGAGATGACTTGAATGGGCATCATGAAGATGCCTCCTAAAAAGGCTCATGGGCCCTATCTTGATGCCAGGTCTCATGGGGTATGAAGATGAGCCTTCTGTACGTCCTCAAACACTTCTCTGCACAAAGAGTTCCCTTAACTGTCTGAGGGTGGGGGAAGAGAAGGAAGAAAGGGAGCTGCCCTCATCAAAATGGCTCTCACATTCTTGGCATTTTCTTTACGCCTCCTCCAGAAACCTTTCTGAGGAGAAATCTTAAGCCATCCCATGTGCAACAACCTGTCACTAGCATTCTTTTGCCCAAGGAAGCAATGGCTATGACTGCATTCATAACCCATTATCGGAAGTTGCAGGCATTGGAATTGCTGACTAGAAACTGACCCTTAAAAATGTCAAGCTCAACCAAACATAAATCCTTTGGTTTCAATGGTGGGATAAGCACATATTTTTCATTGTGCTATTAGAACTAATAGATTGTGGTTTTAGTCTGAACAGAGATTGCTCTTGTTGAACTTATCTCACTGAAACACAACAGGTTGGGTGCATTCATGAGGACAAATACTGGCTTTTTACTAGAGTTATTCATTTGTCATTTCTGAGAAATTACCTGAAGCTTTTTCTAATCACCGGTTTAAAGAATAGCTTCTTTGCAGATTTTTTTTCCTCAGCATATTATTCATCTAGTGAAGGTATGACCAATCACTTTCAGGACCAGCAACAATGCATTAAAATAATAATAGATCGAGGGGTTGCAGGGCAAAGTGTACATCCTAGAAGAGAAGCTACTGATTTTGGCAGGATGGGTCATGTGTGGTTTTTTTTTTTTTAAAAAAAAGGAAAGGAAATAAATGCTACCAATTATACAGCTAGTGTAACTTTCCAAGAGATGATCACAGGATAGGGTGGAAAAAAGTCAAGATGGCCATCTTGAAACATTGAAATTGTGTCCAGGTTTTATGTGTGTGTGTGTGCGTGTGTGTGTGTGTGTAATGGTTTCAGATACCATCTAGATCAGGGGTGTCCAACTGTTCTAGCTGAAGAATTCTGGGAGAAGAAATCCAAAAGTTTTAAAGTTACCAAGGTTGGAGACCCTTGATACAGATTGTTTTGACTATATCTTGAAGATATCCCTGAACTCCTCTCTTTTCTCTTTTTCAGCTATCTCTGTTTGAATCAATGTTCACTTTTCAGATTTTAGAAAATCAAATAAAACCTTTTCTCTCATATCCATTACAGTTATACGGGTATTACATTAGTTTCTCATTTTCAATATACTTTTCAAAGTAAGGGGAATACTTAGCAGATGACTCCATCAAGAAAAGAATGCTAATAATTTTCAATCCCATATCTTTAAGACTAAAAAAAAAAAAAAANAATCCCATATCTTTAAGACTAAAAAAAAAAAAAACGCCATCAGAAAAAGTTCAGTTGCTGGCATATTCACAGAAGGGTAAATGCAAATTATCTGTGTTGAACAGAACTCTGATGGAACTTAGGCTAAAAGAACATTCCCACACTGTCCTCAGAAGGCAGAAAACTCCCCACTGCCATGTGACTTCGGCATTCATCAAATAGGATGGGAGTCCATCATAGTCAACATACCAAACAGCATGCTTCATGCAGCTAAAGCCGTCCCTGTTTCATCTTCTTGGTTTTCTAAGATTGCTTAATATTTTTGGTGTGGTCGCATCCAGAACTGTGGTTTGGCTTATAGAAGAGAGGTTTACTGGCTTGGTCTCTTGCAACAGTGTCACCAGCATAGCCTGGCATCCCTGAGACACTTACAAGAACATGGATTTAAAAAATTATTGCTTTTTTTTTCAGCATTCCCCTTCTTCCTGCCCCCTGTGTTTTTCTCCTCCGCACATTCACTGCTGCTTTTGCAGTTCCTCTATTCATTAACAGCAAAATTAGAAGTCAAGCAATATACATATACATACACATAAATATGCATGCATATGTAATATACAGTTTATTAATGCACGCATGCATACTTAATAGACAGTTTATTAATAACCACAACTAGAATGAATAGCTTCCAGCTGTTAAAACTTGTCCTAATAGATTATTTCAGTGGTACAGTCAGCAAAAATGTATGCTGGCATTATTTGTTCTGCCTCAAGAACTTATACTGGTAGAAATCCTTTGTCACAAAGGACAAAGGACAAATATACAGTAGAAAACTGATATAAGGTCATCCACAACTTATGAATGTAATTGAACCTGGAATAACAGTTGGAATTCTGTACCGTAAGCAGGTCACCAAGTGACTGCTCCCAATTTTACAGTATTTTTGCAGCAGTCATTAAGTGAAGCGCATGGTGGTTGAACAAATCTGCTTTATCCAATGGGTGGTTTTTGCTGGATACCAAATGTAAATGTCAGAAACCAGAGGGAAAAAAACAATTGAAAATCAGAGTCACATAACTGCAGGTCTGGCTATGGCCATAAAAGTGAGTCAAAATATGATCATATGGAGGAGGCTGGAATTTAGAAATCAGATTATATAAGTACCTCTTGGGAGGCCCATTGTAACTTTAAATACTGGTTGCTAAGCAACCGGTCATTGAGTGACTACCTGTAACCCATTCATTTGAGACAGAAGAAGCTAAAAATAGCTGGCAAAGTCCAATTATGTAAGTCAAAGCAACTAGGATCCACCCAACTCTTATTGGTTGCTTGACACTGCAGTGGGAAGGCCTCACCCCTTCAAAGTATAGGCTTGGCTGCAGGAGAAATTGGAACCTGTTTCCACAGAAGCATCCAAATCCTGCAGTGATGGTATTCAAATTTGTTTACTATCGGTTCTGTGGGCGTGGCTTGGTGGGTGTAGCAGTGGAAGGATACCACAAAATCCCCATTCCCTCCCCAGCCCACTAACCTGCTTTCCAGCTCCGTCCTCCTGTGCAGAGCAACCAAAGAAGACTCAGCCAATCAGCTGGGACTCGGGAGGCAGAGAATAGATGGGGGCGGGGCCAGTCAGAGGTGGGAATTGCTGGTTCTCCGAACTACTCAAAATTTCCACTATTAATTCTCCAGAACGGGTCAGAACCTGCTGAATAGCACCTCTGAGATCCTGCCTGTCTTTGCCTTACATTTTGCAAAGTACTATTCATGCATTAAATGGGCTCCTTCCGTATATGGGTGTAGAACACGGGATCAGCATTTTTTGACAGGAACATTTTTCCCCCTTTTTGATGCCTCCTTTTTACTGTCCCATAATTTTTCTTTCTCTCAAAAGGAAGCCTTTAGGGAATGCATGAATAGATCTCTTGCAAAATGGCTTTTGAAATTATGCTATGGGCAACTAGAAATTATGCCAAGGGCCACCTACAGATCTTGGGCTTGACCTATACAGTCTACCTAAATCATATTTCCACATAGTGATAGTGATTCTGATGACTGTATATCCTGTACTTCTGCTATCATCAATTTCTCAACCATAGAAAGAGGATGCATGAACGTTCAGTGTTGAGCATTGAGAAATTAAGTCTCTTAGCTGACTCTGGGGAAATCTTGAACAGGGAAAAGAAAAAAAAAACCTAAACAAGATAAAATTGCTGTTGCAGCAATATGCATGATAAAACATGTCGACCTATGGAGGATTTAGAGGTTGACCCCCAAAAGAGGAAACTGAGAATATGAGAAACAAGATGTAGCCAGATCAGATGATCACTTATATATGAGCCAGCAGTGTGCTACACCTGCTAAAAAAAACCAATGCAGTCCTCGGCTGCATCAACAGAGGGATAGTAGATAGATAGATAGATAGATAGATAGATAGATAGATAGATAGATAGATAGATAGATAGATAGATAGATAGACAGGCAGATGGATGATAGATAGACAGATGATAGATAGATAGATAGATAGATAGATAGATAGATAGATAGATAGATAGCATAGATAGCATAGATAGATAGATAGATAGATAGATAGATAGATAGATAGATAGATAGATAGATAGATAGATAGATAGATAGATAGATAGAATTCTTTATTGGCCACACAAGGAATTTACCTTGGTGCATATGCTCACAATGTACATAAAACAAAAGATACATTTGTCAATAGTCAAGAATCATAAGATAGAACACTTAATAATAGTCATAGGATACTTAGTGGTGGGATTCAATTTTTTTTACTACCATTCTGTGGGTGTGGCTTGGTGGGCATGGCAGAGGAAGGATACTGTAAAATCTCCAGTCAGAGATGGTATTTGCCAGTTCTCCAAACTACTCAAATTTCCACTACTGGTTCTCTAGAACTGGTTAGAACCTGCTGAATACCACCTCTGGGTACAATAAGCAATCAGATCATACTAGTCAATAAAAATTGTTAGGATGCAAGCAACAAGGTTACAGTCATACAGTCATAAATGGGAGGAGATGGGTGAAAGGAAGGATGGGAGGATTAATAGTAATAGTAATGCAGACTTAGTAAATAATTTGACTGTTGAGGAATTATTTGTTTAGTAGAGTGATGGCTTAGTATGAAGGACATATGGAAATGTTAGTCTGGAATGTACAGGATCTCTTGCTCGGGCAGGAAGTTGCACTGGAAAACCTTTAAAAACTCTTCGATTATTCTTTATTCTAGATCTGAAGAAGAGCTAACAATCACACCAGAAAAGTGGGAATACTCACTGGATTGTTGCTGGGAAAGTGAAGCAAGATAAGCATATGTTGTACATGAACCGGGAACAGCTAAGAAACAGTTGAAAAAAATTCCATGCAATTGGAACCACAAGAAAGTGACTAAAAGAATCAACAGTCCTGGCGAGCCAGCTATGAGTTAGTTTCCTAAAGTAGTCCACATTGCATATATTGGAAGTAATTTCAGTTCAGTTTGTTTTTAAGTAACTGATTGACAGTTGTTTTATTTAACAGTTATTTTGTGGCTGACAATAATATTGTTAAAAAAATAATTGTAACTATGTTTGTAATAATGAAAATATTGCCTTTTAGCTAGTGAAGTAAGAAGTGTATAACTCTATTTATGATTAATGAATAAATCTGCTATGTTGGGCAGGTACGATGGGATCTTACCATTCCCAATTAAGACGTTCATAATTCTAGTGAAACACAGCATTCTCCACTCCAAATTTCAATTATTTGTTTCTTATCAAATACAATAAAATATAAGTTCATGTAATAGATAATTTTCATAAAACAAAATATTTTGTTAAAATCCTCAAGGGAGAAATATGAAACCAATCCAGGAAACAATGGCAAAAACGTATCAGGCAAATTTTATTCCAAATTGAAAAAGAATGCTTTTGCCAGTAAAGTACGGACCAGAAGGTCATGTTTCCACATTAAATTAAGGAGAAACGTAAGGTCATAATAAAATACAGGAAAGAACGTCTATGGAGATTCTCAGTAATTTAGACAGTGGTTGTCCTAAAGGTGCTTTTTCAAGAGGCGACTGGACTTTTTTGGTTTTTCTTTGGAGACAGTTCATTTCTTATCTAAGAAGTTTCTTTCAACCAGAAAGTCCAGTTGCCTCTTAAAAAAGCACTTTGATACAGGAAAGTACAAGAGAAAAGCTCTCACAATTGCTTTCCTTTGAGAACTTCTAAGAATCTATCCCTGACATACAGATGAAACTCAAAAAAATAGAATATTGTGCAAAAGTTCATTTATTTCAGTAATGCAACTTAAAAGGTGAACCTAATATATGAGATAGACTCATTACATGCAAAGCAAGATTGTTCAAGCCGTGATGTGTCATAATTGAGATGATGGTGGGTTACAGATCATGAAACCAGAAATTCACAATCTCAGAAAAATTAAATATTGTGAAAAAGTTCAATATTCTAGGTTCAAAGTTTCCCACTCTAATCAGCTAATTAAGTCATAACATTTGCAAAGGTTCCTGGCCTGTAAATGGCTCTCAGTCTGGTTCAGTTGAAGCACAATCATGGAAAGACTGCTGACCAGTTTTCAGAAAACGATCACTGATACCCCATAAGGAGGGAAAGCCTCAAAAGGTAATTGCAAAAGAAGTTGGATGTTCCCAAAGTGCTGTATCAAAGCACATTAATAGAAAGTTTTATATATAAGGGAAAAGTGTGGAAGAAAAAGGTGCACAAAGCAGCAGGGATGACCGCATCTGGAAGGATTGTCAGGATGGAAAAGGCCATTCAAAAGTGTTGGGGACTTTCACAAGAGTGGACTGAGGCTGGAGTCAGTGCATCAAGAGCCACCACACACAGATGGATCCTGGAAAGGCTTCAAATGTCGTATTCCTCTTGTCAAGCCACTCCTGAACAACAAACAATGTCAGAAGCACCTTACCTGGGCTAAAGAAAAACAGAAGGTTTGTTGCTCAGTGGTCCAAAGTCCTCTTTTCTGAGCAACTTTTGCAACTCATTTGGAAACCAAGGACCAGAGGTCTGAGGAAGAATGGAGAAGCACACACTGCAAGATGCTTGAAGTCCAGTGTGAAGTTTCCACAGTCTGTGTTGATTTGGGAGCCATGTCATCTGCTGGTGTTGGGCCACTTGCGCTTCATTTAAGTCAGGGTCAACGTAGCCGTCTACCAGGAGATTTGGCGCAACTTCATGCTTTCCTTCCACATGAGTTTTATATGGGATGCTACTTCATTTTCCAGCAGGACCTTGGCACCTGCCCGCATATGCCAAAGCACCAAAACCTGGTTCATATGACAGTGGGATTACTGTGCTTGATTGGCCAGCAAACTCGCATGACCTGAACCCCATAGAGAATCTATGGGGCATTGCCAAGAAAAGAATAGAGACATGAGACCGAACAATGCAGAAGAGCTGAAGGCCGCTTTGAAGCATCCTGGTCTTTCCATAACACCTCAGCAGTGCCACAGGCTGAGAGCTTCCATGCCACGCTGCAATTGAGGCAGTAATTGCTGCAAAAGGGCCAAACCAGTACGAGTACATATGCGTGCTTACACTTTTCAGAGGTCCCACTATTGTTCTATGTATAATCCTTGTTTTATTGATTGCGTGTAAATGATTTAATTTTCTGAGATTATGGATTTGGATTTTCATGGGCGTAAGCCATAATCATCACAATTATGACAAATCTGAACTATCTTGCTTTGCATGTAATGAGTCTATCTCATATATTAGTTTCACCTTTTAAGTTGCATTACGGTAATAAATGAACTTTTGCACGATATTCTAATTTTTCGAGTTTCGCCTGAATGTTTTCAGCCTTCATTTCAAGAACACCTAAGTCTAACCCTAACCTTAGATTCATTGTCATTGGGAATGGGATTTTCCAGCATATTTTACTGTGGTCCAAAAATAATTTTGAAATAATTTTTCTAATTCTAACCTTAAACCTAGTGTTATTTTCATTGGCAAAGAGCTTTTCCCATATATTTGACAAAAAAGTCCAAACAAAAAGTTATCATCAGAGAACCCCTAACAAACTATCCCTGACATCAGTTTTCAGCCTTCAATCCAAGGCTGCCTTAAACCTAACCCTAACTGAAACTAACTGGCCCTAGTTTCATTTTCAGTGGCAAAGGGATTTTCCCATGTAATTTATTGTGGTCCACAAAGAAGTCTGAACGAAAAACTGTCACCGTTCCTCTCCTTAGAGATTCTCATTAAATCGATCCTTGACATCAGTTTTTCGCCTTCATTCCAAGGAGACCTAATCCTAATTATAACCATGATTTCATTTTCATTGGCAATGGGATTTTTCCCATGAATTTCACTGTGGTCCACAAAGAAGCCTAAACAAAAAGCTGTTACATTTGCTTTCTTTAGAGAACCTCTAAGAATTTATATCTGACATCAGTTTTTTAATCTGATGACTGAAGGCACCTGATGACTGAAGAAGACTTAACCCTAACATTAACCCTTACCTAACCCTAATCCTAGCCCTGGTTTCTTTTTCATTGGCAATGGCATTTCCTCATGTATTTTAGTAGGATCCACAAAAAAGTCCAAATGAAAAGCTATCACCATTGCTTTCCTTAGATCTTTAAGAATCTCTCCCTGACATCAGTTTATGGTCTTGATTCCAAGGAGATCTAATCCTAACCCTAACCCTAATCATAAAAATGGTTTTATTTTCATTGGCAATGGGATTTTCCCATATATTTTACTGTGGACCACAAAGAAGGCCAAAAGAATCTCTAAGAATTGATCCCTGACATCAGTTTTCAGCCCTGACTCCAGAGGTGGTATTCATCAGGTTCTGACCAGTTCTGGAGAACCAGTAATGGAAATTTTGAATAGTTCAGGGAATCGGCAAACACCACCTCTGACTGAAGATTTTACAGTATCCTTCCCCTGCCACGCCCACCAAGCTATACCCACAGAACCGATAGTAAAATTTTTTGAATCCCACCACTTCCTGACTCCAAAGAGACCTAACCCTAACCCTAATTTCATTATTGGCAAGCAGATTTTCCCATGCATTTTACTATGCTTCATAAAAAATCAGAATGAAAAGCTGTCACCATACCTTTCCTTAGAAAACTTCTAAGAATCTATCCCTGACATCAATTTTCAGCCTTAACCTTCACCCTAGTTTCATTTTCATTGGCAATGGGATGTTCCAATTTATTTTACTGTGGTCCACAAAGAAGACTGAATAAAAAGCTGTCACTGTCATTTTCCTTAGAGGTGCTCTAAGAATATATCCCTGACACTAGTTTTTCGTCGTGATTTCAAGGAGACTTTAAACTTTAATCCTAACTCTACTTTCATTTTTATTTTACATGGGATTTTTGCAGATGTTTTACTGTGGTCCACAAAGAAGTCTAAATCAAAAACTAATATTGCTTTCCTTAGGGATCCTGAAAGAATTCATCCCAGACATGTTTTCAGCCTTGATTCCAAGTAGACCTAATTCGAACACTAGCCTTCACCCTAATCCTAACCCTACTTTCATTTTCATTAGCAATAAGAAGGTCCAAACCATGGCAGGTACCAATATTGGAAATAAAAATGGGGGCTGGCTGATAATATTAACTCTTGACTATGGGAACATCCCACAAAGTTTACATCATACTAGCTGGATACCCATGCTTTGCGATGAAACTATGTGATTGGGCTATACAGGAGCTTGGGCTTTCCTTCTTTCCCTTCCTTTCCTTCTTTCTCTTCCCTTCTTCCTTTCCATTTCTTCTTTCCTCCTTTCCCTTCCCTTCCTCTTTTCCATTCCTTTCCAACTATCCATCATCTATCCATCATTTAGCCATCATCCATCTATCTATCTATCTATCTATCTATCTATCTATCTATCTATCTATCTATCTATCTATCTATCTAAAACAGCAAAAGTGTGTAAAATACAATCCTTCAATTGTTGTCCAAAGGTGCTTTTTTTTTTAAGGAGGTAACTGGTTTTTTCTGGTTTTTCTTTGAAGATGTTTTGCTTAGCATCCAAGGAGCTTCTTCAGCTCTGACTGGATGGTGGGTAATAAAAAATACTACAACCTTTGATGTCAAATTAGATTTCCTGTTTGGAAGTATAATTTGCATCTCCTTAGAGTCTGTTGAGACAACTTGGAGGTTTGTCCGTGTCCTTGGGTCACCTGAGAAGTGCAAATGGCTGTGAAATTACTAAGACGGTAACGGAATTGCGAGGCAACTGGCAGTTGGAACAGAGTTCTTTTCGGGGGGAGGGGGGAGGAGGACTCCTTAGCATCAGAGCATGTTAATATAATATACAAAATACTAATGCTATGATGGTCATTTTGAAAAATTCTTCTTTAAGGCTAGGTCCACTGGCCGACGGATGCAAAAACATATGCAAAAGGACACCAGCAGATGAGCAACAATTTTCGGGTGGCCTCCATCCGTTGCTATCCATTCCAAAAAGTGGTGAAAATTGTGCATAAATAGAACAGGAAAGAATGGAAAGGAATGGACGAGGGTAGTACGTAGTGGGGATGTTAAATGGATGTTTGTAGGAAGCCTAGCTGATGGAAGTGGAATGGAAGCGAATGAACACCCGAAGGGCTTCCGGGGGAGAATTGCGAAGCGGATGCCATAGCGGAAGGGGCGATGCGTAGCAGATGTGACGCGGATGCATCAGCACGCCTATAGGAAGGCAAAGCGGATGCATAGCGGAGATAATCAGATGCAAAAGTGTTTACCTGAGCATGCCGGGAGAGTATGAATTGCTTAGCTACGTGGATTATAAAAGATGCAGCTCACACACAGTCAGCATTCAGTGGGAAAGACGTTGCTGCCACAGATATCTTCAAATAACACCATGGTTCGTCAGTCAGGGAAGAAGAAGAAAGCCTGTGCCTACTCCTGCCAGCCCTGGCAAGAAGGACAGAACCAGCATCCCATCCCCTGGCACTGACTCTGAAGGCTGCTGGTGCTCGCTGGTGCTGCTGGTGCTGCTGGTGCGGTGGCTGGTGCGCTGGTGCTGCTGGTGCTTCTCCTGCTGCTGCTGCTGCTGCTTCTCCTGCTGCTGCTGCTTTTGGTGCTGCTGCTACTGCCTACTGCTACTGCTACTGCTGCTGTTGCGTGTGTGGGACCAGCCCCAAGGCCCTCAAAGCCCTGCTGCTGAAGGCCCTGCTGCTCAAGCCCTTGCCAGAGGGAGGAAGGGCAAGGAAGGAGAAGGGAGAGAGGAAAACAGTACACCATTCTCAGGACCGATGAGGAGGAGGTGCTAATGCTGAGGGAGAACAAGTACCTTGGAGAAAGGGCCACAGACTGTATCGCGACACCAAGAAGAAGCAGGCAGCTTGGAGAGACAAGGCAGAGAGCCTGGGCTACACTGCAGATGTACACCGAGATGGTGGAAACACAATGCACACCTGGTGATATGGCAAGCTACACCTGAAAAAATCTGGGCAGGCCGCTGTCAAGCTCACTGACCGGAGATATACGGCATGGCCAAGTGCAGCTTCCTGGAGAGTGAGGTCCGCCACCAAGGAGCCCTCTCTGATACCCTCTCTCTCCCCCAAGACAGCCCACAGACAGCCACTCCTATATTCGCAGCCAGGAGACAGCTGCCCTGTCCCGGCAGGTGTCTTCGGAGGGCCCATGGCAGAGACCCCCCCGCCGACAGCTTGTACTCCCCATGCAAAGGACTTGGAGGATTCCCTGTCACAAATGGAGCAAGAAGCAGCAGCCACCACCAGATACCAACCCACCCCCCACCCCCAGCTCCACAGGATGCAGGCACGAGAGGCGACTGGGAGGCCAGCCAGAGCCACACTGTCTCTTGAGAGTCAAGGGACATCCAACCTCAAGACCAGCACAGAACTTCTCTCTCAGCTGGTCCACGCGCAACATTACCATTCTCAGACCGGAAGCCCTTCATCACCTACGTGAGCCAGACCCTCATGGACCTGCCCGAGCCCAATAGCAGTGAATGAAGCAAAAGATCACAGCACTTCTGCACAACCCTCAAGGCCCGCTGAAAACCTGCTCTGACCCAGTCCAGGTCTCTGCCTCTCCACCCAGGCAATGTCACAGCCTTTCCATGGCTTTCAACAACCCTAACCCTACCAAGGCTACGCTACCAGGACTTCCCACAGCAGAAACAGCCCTTCCCAGTCCAGGCCCGGTTCATTGCATGCCACAGACGCCACCCACCTCACCCAGCTGCAGAACCAGACAGCCCCACTACCACTCCTCCTCTCCACCCCATAAGCCAATCCCGTCAATGGACAATCTGTCATCAGTCTTGTGCCTCGACATCCCAGTACTTGTGAAGGGCCTCTTCAACCTCACGGGGACTGAGTCTGCTCTCTGCCAGAGCTTTCCGTCACCACACATCCCCTGTTTGTGTACTCTCCAGGGCCAAGCACCCCAATGGTGCCTCAACCAGCAGTCAGCCACAGCCACCTCCACAGTCCTTGGACCGCTTATAACAGCTGGAGATCCAATGGACATGCCTTAAGATGACGAGCACATATCCGTTACCTTTATCTTTGTTAAGACACTTTTACTGGTTCATTTTGCTTTTTAATAAAGGCACACAGTTTACTTAAAACAGTTATTAATTAAAAGGTTATCTTTTGCTTAAGATACTTTGCCTCACTTTTTTTACTTAATTAAAGTGATGTGAAACTTTGAAAAAATGGTTACATCCTTTGCATGCATGTGGGATGCGGTAAGGATAGTCTGGGATAGGTAAGGATAGCTGGTGATAGATAAACTCCGTGCAACTATAGTGCGGACTGTATGGTCCCCCTCCCAGCTGCCACACATTGATGGCCCTTTTTTTAATCAATAACAATTTATTCATTGATCAACAGAAAATTTCAAAATAAAAAAGCTCGTTTATTAATGCCGCTATTTCATTGTAGGGCCCACTCAACATTACATAGCACAATCTCATCAGTGTTTTGAAGACAGGCTCAAAAGGACTTCTTGCATTGGATGAAAATCTCAGTGGATGGATGCTCGACGGGATAGAAGGCGTATGAAACACATATGCAATGACGTACAACAACGTATGCAGATTCGGCATTTTCCAATGGATGGCAAGCTTTTTTTGTCCATTTACATCCTCTTTGCATCCATTGGTGCTAGTGGGGACATGGGCTTTAGCGGAACACCTAGGAAAGACAATGGTGGGATTTCAAAATTTTTTTTACTATTGGTTCTATAGCACGTGTGGCTGGTAGGCGCATGGCAGAGCAAAAGATACTGTAAAATTACCCAGTCAGAGTGGTATTTGCTGGTGCTCCGAACTACCTCAAAATTTCCACTACAGGTTCTCCAGGAACTTGGTCAGAAAACCTGCTGAATACCATCTCTGCTAGAAGAAGCAAGAGGAAACATATTGTGCCAATCTCAAGATTTTGTAGGCTTTATGTTCTGGATATATTTCATAATTGCTGGTGTGAACAGTATATTCCACTTTGATGATAGCATAGATAGATAGCATAGATAGATAGATAGATTAGCATAGATGACTAGATAGATAGATGAGATGGATGATGGCATGGATGGATGGTATGATGGATGGATGGATGGATGGGATGGATGGATGGATGGATGGATGGATGAATGGCATGGATGGATGGATATTGATAGATAGATGATAAGATAGATAGATAGATAGATAGATAGATAGATAGATAGATAGATAGAGACAGACAGACAGACAGACAGACAGACAGACAGGTAGATAGATTGCAAAGGAATGCTCCCTCATAAGGCTTCCCTGCAAGAACTACATCATTTTGAGGACTCTGCTGTCCAATTGCTAAACAATCTTGATATCCGACTATAGATTTAGCTATTATAATAATTGCTTGTACATAATTTAAATGTATCTAAAAAAAAATCATCATTCATATTCTTAAAATAATTAACTGTTCTGGTATTTTGTATTTTGATACACATTTTATGTGCTGTTTTTATAAATTTTATGCATTAATGCTATATTCTGTTTGGCCAATGGAAAAAATATAACAGGAAGATATTTATAATTTAAGACTATACTTATCATATATTGTATTTTATAATTAAATATAATTATTTAATATAATTATAATATAATTATAATATAATTTAATTATTTTATAATTAATTTTAATTAAACAATATTTAGAGATCTGAAAGGTAAGGTTACGTGTGAAGATTACTGGGCCAGTTGAATCAAAAACTGGCTTGAGATAGCCATAATAGCTTGTTAGCCATTCTTTGATGATAACTGTGTTTTGTTTTGCTTGTTCCCATTCCTATTGGCAGAATTTATGAAACGATATTACAAAAGGGCAAACCTATGTCCAGCTACCTTCAAATAAGTCACTGGACTGTGAGGACATGATCTTGATATTAATGAAATGCACAGGCTTGAACTTAATTAACTTTGAGTTGAATCACATCCTAGAAACCACGAGCAAATATTTCCCAGAAAACAACACACAAAAAGTAATGAAATAAATGTTGAACATGTGGATTAGTCCAGCTTTCACTGAAATGATGTGTTCAAGCCAATAAAAAAATTATATGATTTAGTTGTGTAATGCATGTAAAGGTCAATGTAACTTGAATTGTGTAACAGTTGCTGTTTTGGAAGTGGTTGTTTTCATTCTTTTCCAAATTTATTCTTGACAATATGTGAGAAATAATCCCACAGATTCTGAATGTTCATGATATTGACTTTCCTACTATAATGTCATAAGAAAACCCTCACTCACCCTTTTAACCTTTAAAAAATATATTGATAATTGAGAACAGTTTCATTTTTTGATTGGGAAACAAGGAGAATAACTGTCTTCTCCTAAAATGATGGTATCCACTGCAGTTTCTTATCTCCCTTGATCCTTATAATCTGATTACAGAAGACAAAACAAACATTGGATTTGAAGCAGTGGTTAGAATGTAGTATTGCAGGCTAATTCTGCCAATTGCCAACAGTTCAATTCTCACCAGCTCAAGGTTGATTTCAGCTTTCCATCCTTCTGAGGTCAGTAAAATGAGGATCCAGCTTCTTGTAAGCAATATGCTGATTCTGTAAATCGCTTAGAGAGGGCGGCTGTAAAGCACTATGAAGCAGTATATAAGTCTGTGCTCATGCTATTTGCATTTTCATGGTGTTTTTTTAAATCAAGGCAAGATATCAGGGGATCCATTTCTAAGCCTTGTTCCATATAGCCCAGCGGGCAAGCAAAAACATGAAGAAGGGGAAAAAAACCAATGTCTTAAGACACTCTTAATAGTTAACATATTTGTTATGCTGCCTGCTTTCATAAATTAAATAGTATTTCATCAGAGGCAATCTGAGAAACATTAAAGATCAGGGTTGAGGGGAAAGTGGAAACAGTAAAAGGAGAATTTAGAGAAAGGTTAGAAATATGGTTAGGGATATTATTTATACATGTGTTAATTGACTTACCATGGTGACAATGTTTATATTACAGCCAGCAATGTTTTTAATGAATCTTGGGATCTTGGAGTCTTAGTGGACAATCAGCTAAATATGAGCCAGCAGTATGCAGCAGCAGCCAAAAAAGGTAATGCAATCCTAAATTGTATTAACAGAGGGATACAATCAAGATCAAGAGAGGTACTAATACCACTTTATAAAGCCTTAATAAGACCATATCTAAAGTACTGCATCCAATTTTGTTCACCACATTACCAAAAAGATGTTGAGACTCCAGAAAGGGTACAGAGAAGAGCAACCAGGATGACTAGGGGACTGGAGACTAAAACATATAAAGAACGGTTACAAGAACTGGACTTGGCTAGTCTAGTAAAGAGAAGGACCAGGAGAGACATGATAGCGGTCTTCCAATATTTGAGGGGCTGCCACAGAGAGGAAGAGGTCAAGCTGTTCTTTAAAGTGCCTGTAGGCCAGACAAGGAATAATGGATGGAAACTGAACAAGGAGAGACTCAACCTGGAAATAAGGAGAAACTTTCTGACAGTGAGAACAATCAACCAGTGGAACAGAAGTTGCCCTTGGAAGTTGTGGGAGCACCATCACTTGAGACTTTCAAGAAGAGATTGGACTGCCATTTGCCAGAAATGGTGTAAGTCTCTCGCTTGGGCAGGGGGTTGGACTAGATGACCTACAAGGTCCCTTCCAACTCTGATTATCTGTTATCTGTTATCTGTTATGAATGGTTACTTTCTGTAAGTAATCATCTAATTTCATCTCCTATATTTTATTATTTCCATCCAAGCTCTATTAAGCTCTCTTTTCTTTTTCTTCTGCCTTTCTCTTTCTCTCTTATGCATACGTACAACCTTGTCTCAGAAGAATAATTATATATATTCAGAAATGGACTTAAGCTAAGATATATTTGTTAGTTTGTAAGGCGATAGAAATCTCTGTTAATTTTACTATATGGAAGAGAAATGAGAGCCACTAAAAGAAGAAGAGAAAGGTTAAAAAACATGTATTAGTAAGGATATTGGTAAACAAATGTCTTCCAAGGAACAACAATATAACACCGTATTTGTATGGTTAACTTTTTGAGCCTAACTCTCTTTGCATCTCATTTTCCTTTATGAAAGATTCCTCCATACTGCTATCTTCTTTTTTTTAATTTATTTTGTATTCCAAAATTCTAAGATGAGATGAATTTCAGGCTGATTTTGAAAACCATGGGGTTTTTTTCCCCCCCAGATTTGGGAGAATTAAGAATGTTTACTTACATAATCCACTTGTAGTTGGGAAAGCCCTTGGCCAAGAGGAGTAAACAGCACAGCTGAATTCAAAATTAAGTATGAGGATTTATTGACGTGGAAGTGTTAGAATGTAAATTCCGATTTAACGTGTAATGACTCCAAAGATGAATAAGAATTTTTCACTTGGCTACTGACTGACAGAAAACAAGTAGGCTAAAGAGGGAATTAATCCAAGGACCACTGTAAAAAAGGGATGTTTCCATGTGCTAAATCAATGTCACTCAAGATTTCTCAACCTGGTGATCTTCGGGGCAGCTGTTAGTAGGATAATCTTAAAATCATCAACTATCAACCACCAAATATTAGTGTTTTTTAATGAAAAAAAAACACTAAGTGGCCAAAGTGAAATGTCTCTGTTCTGCAGCTGTTTTACAAAAATCTGTTTTTAGGAATGTTGTTTAAAAATTATATATATGTTTATTGTGCTAGACTTAATTTTCTCCAGTTTTGACTTTCTGGAAATTTCTACTTCAATGCATGAAAAAGTTTCAGAACACAGTGTTCATTCAGCTTCATTTCAAGCTGAGTTTGAGACTTCAGTAATCGGTCTTTCTGAAATATTTTTTTTCAGGGGATGTCTTCAAATGTTTTCTGTATATAGTAGTTCTATACTGAAATGTTCTATATACACTTTCTTTTATTTCTACTCTTTTCTTTCTACTTATTGGCTCTTGCTGTTTGTTGAGCATTTCAATTAAATAGATGTTTGCACCATAGCAGTTCTTAACAATGAGGAAAATCAATGCAGTAATAGAAAATACATCATAAACCAAGAAGACATGCTGCAGTTATTACACAAGAAATGGCACTGGGTTTGATACAGAGTACATTTTATCCACTTTGTCATTCTTCAGAAGCAAGGATAAGAGAATATGTCATGATATTTAACTTAAACCTAAAATGGACACCTAACATCCAAAATATCATCAAAAAAGCACAACAAGGAAAGTTATTTCTGTGCCAACTTAGAAAGCTCAAACTGCCCAAGAAGCTGCTGATAACAGTTTTACAGAGAAATTATTGAGTCTATCATTTGCACCTCTTGTTCTGCAACCCAACAAGACAGACACAGACTTCAGAGAGTAATTAGGACTGCAGAAAAACATTTACTACCAATCTGCCTTTCATCAAGGACCTGTACACTGCATGAGTCAAAAAGAGCTATCACTCTGCTAAACAAATAATTCCCTCAACACTGTCCAACTATTTACAAAGTCTGCACTACTACTACTATTAATCTTCTCATCATTCCTTATCACCTATCCCCTCCCGCTTGTGACTATATGACTGTAACTTTGTCGCTTGTATCCTTATGGTTTATATTGACTGTTTTCTAGTATGATTTGATTGCTTATTGTACCCTATGACTATCATTAAGTGTTGTACCTGATGATTCTTGACTCTTGACAAATGTATCTTTTCTTTTATGTACTTGAAGAGCATTTGCACCAAGACAAATTTCTTTGTGTCCAATCACACTTGGCCAATAAAGATTTCTATTCTATTTTATTCTAAAGAATTGTCTCCTAGTTCTGTTCTGTTTTCGGATTCAAATATAATCACATATAATTACATTTGTTTCAGTTAATTTGGAATCGGCTGAGATATTAATTGTTCACACTTGGTATATGGTTATAAGGTTATTTCTGTGCCAGTTGTACTGTAATGTGTATATGTTTGCTTTGCAGATATTGAAATGGATCTACCAGCTCCATCAGTGTAATCTAAGTAATTTTACTGCATGGTTTTTATTGAACTATGATTAATAAACAATTTATGAAACAATGGTAGAACTGTACTGTAACAAATGAAAAATATGTAAGATTTTAGAGGCTACTTCAACCCTAGCTATAGCCGTGTTGACCCTGTGGGTACAATGCAGTATTACCATAACCGTACCCATCAACGGGAATTTGGCTTAAGGTTTGCTTAAGGTTGACTCAGCTTGCCATCCCTCTGAGGTAAAATGAGGACCCAGATTGTTGGGGGCAAGAGGCTGACTCTGTAAACTGCTCAGAGAATGCTGTAAAGCACTGAAGCAGTATACAAGTCTAAGTGCTATTGCTACTTAACTTGTACCTAAATCCAGCCCTGTTGATTTATTTCCTGTAAATAAAATTTTGCTGTGTTGTAGTGATAACACCTGCTTTGCTAATAATTGCTTAGGTTAGATTCTCATCCTCAAGGATGCTTGCACAGAATCTGTAGCCTCCAGCGCACAAGCTTCACATCATGACTTAAAGACTGGTGTATGTCAGTATAGCAATGTAGGAGAGAAAGGATCTGCTTCTCTTCAACATTTCCTGGAATTCCTCCCCTTCTTTTTTCACAGTACAGCAGAAGGAATTAAACTACATAACATTTCTTCTGAAGTGTAAAGTGTTGTCAAAAGAGATGCTGTTTAGACTATGGCCCTGGCACAGTGGAAAGAGCAGCTTTAACAGTTTGTTCCACTCTGATCTTTTCCAGAAACCCACTTCCTATTTGCATGTTGGTGAGGTGGGACTTTGTTCCTATTTGGACCAATAGAACAGAGGTGGTATTCAGCAGGTTCTGACCAGCTCTGGAGAACCAGTAGCAGAAATTTTGAGGATTTCAGAGAACTGGCAAATACTACCTCTGACTGGAGATTTTACAGTATCCTGCCACAGCCACCAAGCCATGCCCACAGAACCAGTAGTTAAAAAAAATAATATGAATCCCACCACTGCAATAGAAGCTTTTCTTCCAATGCATTGGAGGTCACGGTGACGGCAATAAGCAAACTCCACATTCCACGCCCCACTATCACTTACTTGTCTCTTTACTTTTAAACTTATTTAACTTGTTTAAAGCTCGTAAACTGGTAAATGGGCAATCAGTAGATTTGCCCAGTTTAATCTCAAGAGGGATTAAGAAGTAAAATTAACAAGCTGTTAAAGAAGTAAGATAGCATCTCCAGCTGGGTTGCAAAGCTCCCAGAAATTCCAGCTAGTAGAAAGGACATCAGATTGTGTATCTATCTGAAAAATATCTACAAATCCCCCAGCAATGTCAAAGGATATTATTTTGGGATTTTTGGAACAACTTATAAAAAGCCTGACTCACACTCATATTTGAAAAATTAGGAATACATGCAAAAATATATTTTTTCAAAGCCTTGTATTTATATAAAGAATACAGTGGCCATGTGTATGGAATTAGAGAGTTGCTTCACTACAGACAGAATGCTGATGGCCTCTAATGAAAGCAAGAAAGTCCCAAGTGGTCCCATTTCTATTTTAGTTCCAGATTCTTATGCCATCTGGCTTTAATATTTCCTGTTTTGCTTTATTACATGAATGTTTGGAGATCAATAGTAAGGAAAATATGTTATGTATCTCAGTAGTGCCTGGCCCTTAGGGAGTTTTTCAAAAGTTTTCTCTCTTTCTTTTTGCCATGTTTTTCCAAATCCAACTTGAGATTATCTTTAAATAATATTTTCCTGGCCTTCCATCTCTCCCTCACCTTCTTCTGCATCATCTATAACCCTTAAATGTGGAAAATCTTGCTTGTATCCTTGTCAGGAATTGTTCACACTTTACCAATACAGTCTCATGTTTCTAATTACATGTGTTTTTTTAAAAAAAATCCCTCAGTTAATGTATTAAATATGGCTTAGAGGAACTGATCAGCCAAGTTAGAAAAAGTTGCAAAAGGGGATATGAGACTACAATGAGAAACATTTAAACGCCCAAGAAGGCTGGAGAAAAGAAGGGTTGCTTTAATGAACAGCAAAAAGATGCTGGGTCCATTTTAGTTCCAAGTATTTCTTCTGCTCTAATGTGTAATAGATAGGTCAGTAAGGTTAACCTCTACACACATTTCAAACACTCTATAAAAATCACATGGATTTTGATGAAGCCAAACAGAAAGCTTTTTTATACTTTTGAATGCTGATATTGGAGAAGATTCCTGAGAATGCTATAATAGCCAAGAAAGCAAACAAATGGATCTTCAAATAAATTAACTTAAAGTTCCTACTCAAGAGACAAATGACCAAGCTCCAATTATCCTACTTAAGATAACCTTACAGAAGGACCTTGATCTCTTTCTAATGCTGGGAGAGATAGAATGAAAAACAAGAAATTGATCAACCGCAAGTTCTATGGACACGATTACATTTGTGATGGAGTTACTGTTGGAAGTACTGAAAAAGGGTGGAAACAGATCATCCTGGAGAAAATCCTATGTGATTGCTAAGAGGTAACATTAGTTTAATGGCACACAATCCTAATCAGAAGTACTTTGTATAGTTTAGCTTAAATCAGAATATAGTCCTTATTAAAGTATGATAGCTTTCGGGGAAACTTTTAGAAGCTGTTTCTAGAAATGAGACATGGAATATTAGTCTATTTCTGTCATACACACCCATGTGTGTGTGAGACATCTGTGGTTTCTTCCCCAAACCCCAAAAACTTTAACCTTAAACTGTCTACTATTGACCTCACCCCCTTCCTAAGAGGCATGTAGGGGGTGTGCATAAGTGCACCAATCGTGCCTACCATCCCTGTCCTATTGTTTTTTTTTTGTTTTTTTTTCTTATAAGTATCTATCTCATGTATTCAAAACTATATTTATTCTTATACCTGTATCTTGTAAGCAATTGACAAATCAAATAAATACTAAACACTAAATGTGCTCAATTGCCCAGGACCTCAAACCATGTGATCCTGTCCACCATTAAACCATCTTTCCAAACAGCCTCCATGTTTCCAGTGTCTTTCTCCCCACTTGGAATTGAACCCAGAAAGATATTTCTTTCAACACTAGTATGCAATGTAATAAATAAAATTGAAAGAACAAAATCATGAAATTAACCAACATAGAACTCCCAAGCCCAAGGTAACTGATGATAATTTTTAACCTTCTTCCACCTAATTCCCACAAGATATTTTAGGACTATAATTGCCAGAATTCCCAGTGGTGCATATCTCAATACCTCTGAAAACTATAAGACCCAGGGAAGCTGTTCCAAGACTTTATGAGCTCTGTTTTCAGGAATTGCATCTATCTTTAGTATTTTACTGACTGGGAGGGAAAAAATGGTTTTTGACACTTTTGCCAAGGAAGAAACAAAACACAACAGATCAATGCAAAACAGTAGGGATTTCAACTCCTATCCAATGCCTCAATTTATATCTCATAAACACCTTCCAGCAAATTAGCTAAAGAGCAAGCTTCCATTACTAAGTCATAATTTGCCAAGATAAGTTCCTGAACAGTAAAAGCTAATGAAATGTTTAAGAGCTGAACTGATACCCCCAAAGGCATTTAGTTTCTTTAAAAAGTACCATTAATGGCCTTCCAAATTGTAATGATTATTTTTGAGTCAGAAATAAGTTGAAAAAATTCAGATATTTTGTTGCCTTCCTATGTCCCCATTAGGAGCCAAACTATTTTCAAGACAGAATTGTTGACCTACAAAGATTTCAAGGAGCATTGTAAGTGGTGGAACCAGTCTTTTGACTCTTTCAGACATATTTTAAGGAGCCAGACCCATATCAGGGATTTTTTGAGGATTCACCTTACATAAGAGGGACTAGGTTCCAAGTTGCCTATTTCTGATGTTATGACATTAGGATGTTATGACTAAAACAGGATTGGAAGAGACAAAGGGGTGGAGATTAGTATATTTGAGGACATCTTCAAAGAAGCCACCCTTCTTCTAAGGAGCTCATTAGAAGTTTTTTCCATCATTAGCCTTACAACAACCATAAAAAGTAAGTTATAGAGGTAGAAATCAACTGGTTCAGCTGGTGACTTCAGGTTCAGTAGGAATTGGAACTCAGGTTCCCCTCATTCCAATTTGAAATTCTATCTATTGCTCCCCATTGGCTTTCAACTTTTGCATGCAACTTCATTTTGTGGTTTCTGTGGGCCACTTGGACATATACTTTTAAACCTTATAACAATTCTTTTCAATCTCCTGCATAGTTTGTTATCTCCCCCAGCTTAGCTGTCTCACCCTGGTACTCCGTCTTCTCTGGGGCCATCTGGCTGAGCTTGTAAAAGTCCAGTTGAACAGTAAAGGGCAATAAAGGTATACAACACCCATGCCATTATCTAGTGTAGGGTTCTTCAAACTTGACAGTTTTGAGACTTGTGGACTTCAACCCCCAGAATTCCTCCTTCAGTCATGTTAGCTCAGGAATTCTGGGAGTTGAAGTCCACAAGTCTTAAACTTGCCAAGTTTGAAAACTCTTGATCTAGTGGTTGGATTTTTGCAGCCCAAATAAGGTGGCCTTACACTTGATACACTTGATCATGTATTCCAAATAGCAACCCTTGTGATATAAATATCTGGAAGGTTTCAGTGCTTTTATCCTTCTGTTAATAATTAGCCTGTCTAATTATTTCTGCTATATTAACTGGAGTACTGGGGGAGTGTGGTGGCTCAGGTGGTAAGATGCTGGGCCTGCGCACCACTGAGGTCGGCAGCTTGGCAGTTCGATTCCTGTGAATGAATAAACCATGCAAGGACAAGAAAGTAGCCTCCCTCAGTTGCTTTCTGGCATTCAGGTGTCCTGCGGGTGAAAATAACACACACATACCCCCAAAAAATTCCTTTTACAGAGGCAGCCAGCCCATCTTGGTGATCCCTGGATAACACATGCCATACACTAAATAAATAAACTGAAGTACAGTGTGATGACATCACTGCTTAATTAAACGGTAGACACTGTAATTTTAATGAAAAATGAAATAAAGACCTGATTTTCTGATTTTTAACTAGGAATAAAGTACCATGAATCTTGTACTACCATCTTGTTCAGGCTCAAAGCCCTCTTGATAAAAAAAGTCAGCATTATCATCACCATCATCCAGATGAATGTTAAGAACCAGTGAACCTTCATCTTTTTAAAACAGTGGATATAAATAAAATATGCCAAAAGACAGCTGTAAATTACACTTTGAATTTCTGCAGTAAGTAAGAAAGAAAGTCTGGGGACCATATTATGATTGTTCTTTTTTGTTGTACATTTATTATAATTTTTATGAAATATAGAATAAAAAACAAAAGAATTGAAAACCAGAAAACACACTTCCATATACACACACACACCCATAGTATATACAGGTAGTCCTTGACCTATGACCACAATTGAGTGCCAAATTTCTGTTGTTAAGTGACACATTTGTTCAGTGAGTTTTGCCCCATTTTACGATCTTTCTTGCCTCAGTTGTTAAGTGAATCATTCCAGTTGATAAATTAGAAACCTGGTTGTTAAATGAATCCAACTTCCTCACTGCTTGTCAGAAGGTCACAAAAAGTGATCACATGACCTTGGGACACAACAATGGTCATAAATATGAAACAGTTGTTAAGCATCTGAATCTTGATCACATGATTATGGGAAGCTTCAAAGGTCATAACCATGAAAAATGGGCATAAGTTGCTTTTTTCAGTGCCATTGTAACTTTGAATGGTCATTAAATGAACTGCTGTAAGTCGAGCACTTTCTGTATAGCAAACTTATAACCACTCTGTTGAATTCTGATACTTGTATCTCAAGCAAATCTAATAAGCTGCCAGGCCGATATCTTTCAAATGCCATGCTGTAGCAAAAATTACTTGGTAAGAAGTCAGGAACAGACCTTCACTCTAATGAATTGAACTCATTGTCTCCTGCAAACACCACTCCCCTTTATTCCCTATGGGAGGGGCCATTCACCCTGTCCACCTGAGCCTTTACTCTCAAGTCGATCCTTGTTCCTTAACTGTTCCCTTCTCCTGGCAGCTCTGCACATGTGCACACTGGGAACAGGCTCCAACTGTTCTTCTGCCCCACTGACCTCCAACTCCAAAGGTAGCTGATAACTGTCAGGTGGCCTTGGCCCCATCTATGCTTCTGATGCAGATCCCTCATCAAAGCCTTCCCTAGACTCCAGGACTGGCCCATATTCAACCTCCTCATTATCCGCGTCTGCCACCAGTTCCGCTGGCAGCTGGCAGGCCACAACACTACATTCAGAAGTAAAGATTCTGAGTCAAGAATTGCAAGGAGTTCAACATTCTGATGCATGAAAATACACCTGTTTTAATTTCAAGTCTTGGCCAGCCATATAATGAGGCATGACAAGGTGTCCTAATTATATTGTTGATACCAAGAAGTAACATATAGATTAAAGACAGAAATATTTTTCATAGGTATATTACCAAAAATAATATGACAAAGGGAACATATATTTAATACTACTATATCATGACTACTATTATATACAGTATAAGCAAATTGACCCAGACAATACACCCTTTACTAAACACTTTTGTATGTTAAAGAAAAATATAAAAATATTTTTTTTAAAAAAGAAGAAATATGTGTGTGCAAAGACCTTCAGGGAGCCTCAAAGACTCTACAGATCAACCCTGAGCTGTAGATATTCTCTTCTATTGAAAAAGGCACATGTTCAGAAATAAAGATTCTGAGTCCAAGAATTGCAATGAATTCAACATTCTGCTGCATAAATATACACCTATTTTAATTTCAAGCCTTGGCTACCATATCCTGAGGCATGACAAGGTGACCTAATTATATTGTTGATGCCAAGGAGTATAGAACAGCATCAACAGGTAGTGTGTGTGCCTTTTCCTTGCAGTAGGCTTCTGCCTTCAGATGAGGATGAAAACTTTGCCATGGCATCACTCATTAATTCATATTCAGTTTCCAGTCTATTCAGCTCTTGTCCTTGTAGAAAGAGAGTAATAGGAAAGAATATAATAGAATATATAGAATAGAATATAAAATAACTAATACTCAGCTCATTAGTCTGGAACCTACATAATGTATCTGATATTAACACAGTTGAGAAAGTCCAGCAATATTTCACAATAAGAGTTCTCCACTCCTCTACTCGTTGCAGAATACCTTATGCCATCAGACTTGAAATTCTAGACCTAGAAAATATAGAACTACACTGCCTTTGGTCCGATCTAAGAATAGGATATAAAATCATACATTGCAATATCCTACCTGTCAATGAATACTTCAGCTTCAACCATAACAACACAAGAGCAAACAATAAAGACAAACTCAAGGTAAACCGCACCAAACTTGATTGCAGGAAATACGACTTCAACAACAGAGTGGTCAATGTTTGGAAGAAACTCTGTGGTTTCTTCCCCAAACCCCAAAAACTTAAATCTTAGACTGTCTACTATTGACCTCACCCCTTTCCTAAGAGGTCTGTAGGGGGCATGAATAAGTGCATCAACGTGCCTACAATCTCTGTCCTATTGTTTCTTTTATATATTTTTTTATTTTTCTTACATGTACCCATGTATTCATAACTATGTTTTTACTTATATTATATTATCTTGTAAGCAATTGACAAATAAAAATAAATAAATAATAAAATAAAATATCAGAGTTGGAAGGGATCTTTGAGTCCAAGCCTCTACTTAGGCAGAAAACCCTATACCAAGAGCCGCAGTGGCACAGTGGTTAGAATGTAGTACTGCAGGCTGCTTCCGCTGACAGCCATCTGCCTGCAATTTGGCAGTTCAAATCTCACCAAGCTCAAAGTTGACCCAGCCTTCCATCCTTCAGAGGTAGGTAAAATGAGGATCCAGATTGTTGGGGGCAAGAGGCTGACTCTGTAAAATGGTTAGAGAGGGCTGTTAAACATTATGAAGTGGTATATGAGTCTCAGTGCTATTGCTATTTCAGACAATTGGTTATCCAATCTCTTCTTAAAATCTTCCAGTGCTGGAGCATTTACAACTTCTGGAGGCAAGTTGTTTCACTGATTAATTGTTCTAACTGTCAGAAAATTTCACCTTAGTTCTAAATTGCTTCTCTCCTTAATTCGTCTCCATCCATTGCTTCTTGTCCTGCCCTTCGGTGCACTGGAGAACAGGCTGACCCCCTTCTTCTTTGTGGCAGCCAGTAAGATATTGGAACATTCATATCATGACACCCCTAGTCCTTCTTTTCATTAAGAAGATAAAGAAGCCACTGTAACACCAGAGACAAATTCACTGGATCACTCTGGGCCAGTAAAGAATTCTAATTCTAATTCTAATCAACAGTTCAGACACAGGCAAGGAGCCAAAATCCAGTGTTAAGGCTGAGTCAAGTCACCAGATAGGAATCCTAATTAGCACATCCATAACTTGGGCAGGCACAGCCCAGTAGAGCTCAAATCATGCAAGAGTGTTTCCCGAAGGAGGGCAAAGTCCATGGTTTTAATGGTCCTGTTTCCAGGTCCAACCCACACTGTCTGTTAGCCTTAGGACAAAGCTGAGCTACTTCGACCTATCTGTCCATGTTGACCTTTATTGTCCTAATTAGAGGAATTGTAGGAACCTGGCTGACTCATGGCATTATAGCAAAGTATGGAGGAGGCACATTTTTTAGTCCAGTTAGTTTCATATTTGGGACTGGTGTGGAACAGCAGACCTGCCCTATTGTCTCTTCCCCCAAAATGAAAAAAAAAAAAGCAGTCTAGAAGTTTTAAGAANTGGAACAGCAGACCTGCCCTATTGTCTCTTCCCCCAAAATGAAAAAAAAAAAAGCAGTCTAGAAGTTTTAAGAACTCAAATGCTTCTTCAGCCTCTGCCTTCATTATTGTACCTTTTTTCAAAACACCCAAATGAACAAAGACCACCTACCATTTGACTTTAGGGACACAAATGAGGAGGGGAACATCACATCAACTTGTGAGCCCAGCACTGTCCACCTTTTCATTAAGAGCTTAACCCAAAAGGCTTCTCCACTTTAAAATAATATTTCAAAGTGCATCCATCTTAAGACAGTCTGTATTTAAGGAATCTTGTTTCTATCAACTTTAGGGATCTTCACCTTCAAATCTGTTTGCTATTTTACATAGGTATATATTATCTACATTTATAAAAGCAAATTACCACTTATACATCATTACAAAATCTCCAGAACTGTAAAGCTGATGTCCTTTAGTTCACCAATGGCTCCAACAGATTGTGTGTGTATGCCAAATACTGGGTTGAGACCCAAAACCTGATCTTTATGCAAAAAGAATAGAAAAACAAATAAAATCAGAAAATATTTTGAGATTTCCAAGAAAGCTATGGAGGTTTTTACAAGGACAAACTGTTCAGAATTCTTTCCTTGTTTTTCTGACGGGAATTTCCCTGTCTGCCATCGTCTCTAAGATAGATCAGGGGTCATCTTATAAATCTTGTTCATGCATGTTTTCATCATCAGGCAGAGGGCTTTCTCTTACTATTATACATGTAGGCACTGAAAACATTTCACACTTTTTTCACCAGTATGCCATAAAGAATTATGAATGTTTTTCCTACCCAGCAGAAAAAAATAAAGATTTATCACCTTGGGAAAAGTGACCAACCAAAGGCTCTGCAAAGACGAAAGGGCCCAACTTGATCCATTATAATGGTGTTCTAGATAGTTACATTTGTACATTAAAATAAGAAGACCTTCTAATCCCTAAAGATCTTCCCTTTCTCTCTCTTATGTAACTGCCTTGCAAAATATCAGTGTGAATCCACCTCCCTTAATTATATCAAATTCCTTCCACCTGGATTTCCAAATGGGGCAATTGAGGCCATCTGATGTTAGAAATGTCCATTCAGAGAGCCATCTTCCTAGTATTCAACTTTAAAACTATTAACTTCCACCAGATATACAATCTTTCTCGGGATAAATGTGTGACTGCACCAAATGGCATGATCAGATGGTCATTGGAGGGATGGATTTGTCAAATGAACATCATTCCCAATCAGTGAGTGATCCCTGCTGCACCTCTATTGAAAGAAAATTAAAACAGAAACATGCTATAGGTTGGAGAACATACTGGTGTACCGTAACTGCCAATAGAGAAAGTGGGGATTTTCAGAGTCACAGAAAGAAGCCTCCATGAGTCCTTTTTTTAAATGGAACCGTTGGGTTCCAACAGTGTTCTTGGCATCTATACATTATATTATTACATTTGTCTAATATTAAATAATAACTTTAACTATAATTACTATTCTTATATCTTTGTATTATTTATAAATTTACATTTTACTCTCATTAGGGATTATTCCAGTTAAATTTCTTGTCTTATCTCTTAGTTTTGTTTGTTAACCATTTATATCAATTGTTCCAAATTAAAAAGAATTCAGAGTCATCTCTTTCTTTCAGTTTCATGATTAGCATATTCATCTCAGCACTTTCCATTACTTTATGTATTATTAATTATTTATTCGGGATATTTGGGGTTTTCCATATCTGCGCAGAGGCTATTCTGGCAGCTGTTGTAATCTGTAACAATAGATATTTTACTTCTTTTGGCAATCTGTCTTTAATAATTCCTAGGAAGAAAGTTTCTGGTCTGAACTCAATCTGATACCCAGTAATCTCTTGTAACCAGTTTTTAATTTGGATCCAGTAGGTCCTGGTCTGGGGGCATAACCACCACATGTGGTAAAATGTACCGTCAACTTTTTTACACTTCCAACACTTGGGGCTTGTATTGGGGTAAATTCTTGCCAATCTCGTTGGGGCTAAATACCATCTGCAAAACATTTTGTATATATTTTCTTTGTATGCTGAGGATACAGTTAGCTTATAATTTATGTTCCATATTTTCTCCCATTCCTCTAATTCTATAGTATGTCCAAAATTCTGTGTCCATGCAATCATTGGACTGTTTCCTCTTCCATTTTGAAGTCCAATAAATATTTATATATTTTAGTTATATTTTTTTCTGGTCCCATTAAGATTTTATTTAATTGACTTTGCCCTTTGTCAAAGCCAAAATCTTTTAAATCTTTTATATATTTATTTTGGATTTGCAAATATGGCCACCAATCAATTATAATTCCATTTTCCTTTAGTTCTTGATTTAATTTTAATTTTCCTTGACTATAATAATTCCTCATAGCTTACCATTTGCCTCCATGAGTCTTATCCACAGTAAGGAGATCTGTTCTCACTCTGTTGTAAATTTTGCCATCATGATTTTTGTTTTTGGTCTCCCTCAGGAAAACCTCTGTAGCCTTACATCCTAGATTAGAGATGGTTAACCTTTTCGGCAGCAAGTGCCCCAAATCTCCAAAATGCAATGTGTGCGCATCCCCTGTGCATGCATGTGCATCCCTGCACATGCGCCCTGCCCCTCACATATGCACGCATGCCCCCCACACATTCACATGCATGTCCACATATGGACCCCATCCTTATGCATGCACCCTGTCCTCACACATGCACCCCACACATGTGAAGCAGAGACCTAAAGATCAACTGGCTGGCAGAAGGCATGTGCACATGTTTGGCAGAGCTGAACTGGGGCGATGGCTCACGTGCCCACAGAGAGGAATCTGCGTGCCACCTCTGACACACATGCCATAAGTTTGCCATCACGGTCCTAGATCAGAGATATGGATACAGAATATATTATTATTTATTTAGCATATAGCATGTGTTAGTCAGGGATCCCTGAGGTGGCTGGCTGGCTCTGTGGGTGGTGTTAACTTTACCTGCGGAACACCTGAATGCTGGTAAGCAATCAGGGGAGGCTCCTTTCTTATCCCTCTTGTTTATTCGCTCACGGGAATCGAGCTGCCGAGCTGCCAACCTCAGAGGTGCGCAGGCCCAGCGTCTTACCATGTGAGCCACTGCAGCCCCACAGAATCCATATAGAATCAATACAGAATCTGCTTGATATTGGCTGACTGCTACATCTCCCACATGCCCTTTGCATAAAGAATAATACAACATCTTGGCATTAGAGTGAAAATACCCACAGATGACTTCATTTTTTTTTTAATCTATGAAAGGATTCAGCTACTATCACTTGAATGAGTCAGGGAACTGTAAGTATAACCACTTCAACTAGCATATGTTGCTACCCGAGCCCAGAATACAAATATGAGGCATTAAAAATCACCAAGGATAATTAGACCCTCATTGCTATGAATAAATGCCAGCATTTCTTTCCAATTAGGAAATGCTTAAAATGAACCTGATTGTATCCTACCATCTAGAAATGTTGTCTTGATCTCCAGCTGGACTTTCTGGCCTGGTGCCAGAACAGTATCGCAAAGAGAACCATGTCTGGAATTGTGCTGTTGACAGCCAATACAATATTTACAGTATTTTCCTTATACTGGTGTTAAAAGGAATTCTTTATCTTATATTCTGTTTGAATGTGGCAAAATAATATTCCTGTTTTGCACTGAGCAAAACTTTAATTGAAAATAGCACTTAGACTTATATACTGTTTTATAGTGCTTTAAAGCCCTCTCTAAGTGGTTTTACAGAGTCAGCATATTGCCCCTGACAATCTGAGTCCTCATTTCCCCCCCCTTGGAATGATGAAAGGCTGAGTCAACCTTGAGCCTATGGGATTTGAACTGCCCAATTGCAGGCAGCAGGCAGCAGGCAGGCAGCAGAAGCAGCTGGCAGTACTGCACTTTAGCCACTGGGCCACCACAGCTCATCTTATAAATACAAGTTTTCAATTTCTTTTTGTCTTTGTAGGAGGGATAGGAACTGACTATTTTTGTGATGTATCCCTAAAGAAAGAAAAAGATCCATCAGAAAAAAAGGTTTGTTATATATGTACTTGGTAACTCTTCATTTAAGGCAGTGCTTCCCAAATCTGGATAAATTATCCAAAATTGGGTAAAAGTGATTTTTCTTTTGGTAACAATATATTACATTATATGCAGAAAACAATACATTAACCAATTACAACAGGGACATTTAAATAAGGACTTTCTGATAAGTGATTTGAAGAAATTGTTTTTGGAAACACTTAAGATGTCAGAAAGTTTGAAAACAAAATTTGTTAATGCTGCTTGTCCCAAAGGTGCTTTTTTCAGTAGGCAATTGGACTTTCTTATTTTTTCTTTTGAAGACATTTCACTTCTCATCCAAAAAGCTTCTTCAGCTCTGACTGGATGGTGGGGAATGGAAGGATTTATACTTCTTGCACACAGCTAGTCATTTTAGAGAGTTGTTGAAGCCACTTGGAGGTTTATCTGTGTCCTAAGGATCACCTGAGTAATACAAATGGGTGTGGAGCCTTCTTGGCTTCAGGATGTTTTTCTGCACTGTGACCCTTCATTGTTGAGGCACAGGCTGGGGATGAGTCTGTGTTGTCTGCATCTAAAACTGAAGTGCAAATATCAAAACAGTTTGCAGATTTGAGATTGCAAAATTAACTAACAATTCATATGCATAGAATGTCAAGCAAATAACGTTTTCCAGAACTTGCAGACAATGTGAACAATTAAAGAACTGCACTATATCTATGGATCAATTTAAAAAAACAAGATAGCAAACCCAGCAATTTAATCCTGAATTACATGTATTCTCTTCTACTGAAATTATTCAGTGTAGTCTAGCAGCCAAAGAAGCAAGTTAGCAGATCAAGTTGAAGTTCTTAAGTGTCCCAGATCTTGATTTTAAGCCATTCACATTCTGTTGGCCTAACTTTCCTCAAAGAGCTGTTGTGAGGATTCAGTGCAAGAAGAATATGCTTCTTGATAATGATAAACAGATCTTTCCTAGAATTAGAAAATATTTGGTACAGCGTTCATGTCTCTTCTTCCCAAATGCTTGACTGCCAGCATTGTAGCAGACTTATAAGAATATACTACAAAGCTTTTTCTTTGCATGTGTCTCTGTGTGTGCTTCTTAATAAATATATTTGAGTACCTCATCATGTTGCTAATCTGAGCCAGGTAATAAAAGAAACAATAGGAAGAGCATCCAAAACAAGCAACCACTTATTCAATTTATCTCAGTAAACATCAGACAGCTGAGAATTCCAAGATAAAATATACAGTGGCTTCATTTTACCAGAGAAAATATCTTAAATTGCTAATTACTCAGTGTATAAATCACATTGCATTCTCTTCAGGCAAAATGAAATCATATCTATATAATCTTTGTTTTATCTCCTCTTTTAGTGCTACTCTTAAAGCCAAATTGAAGTTATGTGTAATGAGGTGGGTACATTCTATGAAAAAATGACCTTTTAACAGCAATAAGCTGGCTGGTCTCATACTATGGAGGAATTGATTAGTGTAATTGCCCTATTTATCTGTAACTGTTTTGCGCCATATTGATACAGATATAGGTAGGTATAGATGTATTGTATATTGTATATATACAATTCATGTATATTGACCCACAATTCATGTCCTAAAGTTACTGTCTTGAGAGAAAATTGACTCACTTATTGCTCTAGACCAGTGGTGGTCAACCTGGTCCCTACCGCCCACTCGTGGGCATTCCAGCTTTCATGGTGGGTGGTAGGGGTTTTGTCCCCTACTTTATAAATCACCATTACTGTGGAACCGGTGGGCGGTTAGAGAANTTGTCCCCTACTTTATAAATCACCATTACTGTGGAACCGGTGGGCGGTTAGAGAAAATTTTACTACTAATAGAGATATAAAAGTAGGAGATAGGTATAAAAAGGTTGACTACCCCTGCTCTAGACCATTTAGCAACATATCTTTTTTAAAAAATAAACTAGGGTTAGCAGGAAATACAGTTTTTAAGTCATATACTATGATTTGTGTAGTAGCATGATTGTGTTTCCACAACTTTAAGCCAGACTCCATGATAGCTTAGCACTGTTTATCAAGCCAGTCACTGAATGAAGGGGTTTTTTTTATAAGGAACTTTGCCAAATGAGAAGCTTTAGAATTTGAATGACAGTCCATTATCTTCACAAACCGCATTGCAGATGGCCAGATGGGGCATGAGGGCAGAGCCATACTGACTTCATATTCAACAAGTCTTCTGATTATTGCAAGGTTTCAATATGCAACAGGTTCAGGTTATTTGCATAACATTGACCTACAATTGCTCAACTGTAATTGAGCAATTTGCCTGTCCTAAGAAGGATTGGGTAATACTCATATAATTCATTCTCAGTTAAAGGGAGAACCACTGTTTCACATACTACATTTCAATCATACTTCTAAAGATGAAACAGATAAGTAAGAGCTACACCTTGGAAGAGCTTCCCCATTCAGAGCAAGTGAGGGAAAACATTTTCACTGTGCACAGGAAATGGGTGTGTGCAGTAAAGCATCCCCTTCTCTTCAGGTCAATAGAGACCTCCACTTCTGCCTACATGGAAATCACATTTATATTAGCAGTGCAAAGAGAGGGCTCTGGGATTAGAACAATCCCAATTTTTTATCCTGTGCTTCATAGATGCCTGATATTAAAGATTAGTCAGAGGTAAGTTGCATAAGAAATTGAAGAAGATCAAATGCAAATTACTAGAACTGCTAATCATTTTTTCCCCAGGCATATCCAATTAGTACAGAGAAAATGAGGCTGCCCATGCATAATGCTAAATCAAGATTGGTTTGTTGAGTGAGCCACAGGGTGGATTCAACATGATATATTTGCCTGCCTTGATGTAGCACAAATATGAATCTAACCATTCTGTTTTTATGACTTAGCATTATGCTGTGGCCTGTCCCACAACATAGCTCACTGTTATTTATAAACCCATCAGCCCTACATGAGCAGAGAAATAGGCTGGTAATTGTCCTGGTTAGATCAAACCAGAACTTGTATGCCAGTTGCAAAAGAAATTTGTTATCAAAGCCCAGTAATTTTGACTTTGCTGCAAAATACAGTTCTTTTCTTGGGATGAAATCAAATTTCATAATAAGCCCCCCCAAAAAGCATACTTGACCAACTGCTACCATTTAATGTATTTTTTTCCATTAAAAGTGCTTTGAAACCCAGAACCAGGACTTCTATGGAACAAAAATGACTGTTCTTAACTTCATGTTTTTGTTACATACTGTGCTTGTTCCACTTGATGTCACCTAATTAGACCTCTATTTACTTGAAGTGATTAATAGATGCAGTGTACATACATTATTGGAACACAAGCAAAAGGTCACCATCCATTTGAGAGCTGCAGTCATCTAGTACTGTTTGTTGCAACCCCCCAAAACAAACATCCTGTGTTCTTAGCTAATGGCTGGTAATGCCAAGTGAGAAACCATGATATGGGAAAATGCTGCCGTTTCCCACCTCCCCCCCCCCAAAAAAAAAAGATAACTGGAAGTTTAAAAAAAAACTATCTAAGCCATCAACATCAAAGTTCCACAACAAATAAAAGGAGATGAGTAAAAACTAGGGTAGTTACTTTTTCAGGAGTCACACTAAAGAAACAGAAATTGAGCACCTTAAGGAGAAATCCTGGTTTTCTTTCCTAGGAGACAAATAACATTTTTTTTGCATAGTTAGATTGGAATGCTGAGCGATAAAAATTCTAATACTTCTGGAAAGCTAATGACTGGAATGTGCTGCATGTATCTAAAACAGCAGAATCATTTGAACTCTGGATTACAACCTAGGCTCATGACATTTCAGATGTACTTTCCTATTCTAACCAGGGAACATAGCACTTTTGCATCATATCAAAAGTGACACCGTTTCAGTTTTTTATTTTATTTATAATTTTACAGGTCACATTTTTGTCAACTGTTTTTCACCTTTCATGAAGGGAGAAAGAAAATCCAGCACATAGCTTGCAAAAAGCAAGTTATGAAGAACAGCTATTAATGGAAGAAAAGCCTATATCATTTGAACATTTTGTAAGAAAATGTATCTTCCCTGCTGCTGTCAGAGGTAATGGGGAAAGCATACCTTATCCAGAAAGGATGAGGAAAAATATTCAGTCCAGATATCAGAGGAATAACATGCCAAGATATCGAGTATCAAAGGGAATGGAAAACCTTTTAAGAAAATCAGGAGGAATATATATCAAATTACAGTGCAGCAAAAATTCATAGCCAGTAGCTAAGATAAATCTATATACAAATATCTAGACCCTACCTCATCGGCATCTCAGTGGCTATGTCCTATTTTCTGACCTCCATGCCAGGAGATAAACCCATATCTTCAAGATCTTATGAATTGTGGGAAATCACACATCATGCTAAAGCAATATAGCACATGATTGAAAAGAAGACATGTGAAAGTCTAACTATGTACTATAATAGCCACATTTTTTTCTTTGCTCACCCACAAATCAACTTATATTGATTAGATAGCAGAGTATATTCTTCATTTTCTAAATCTGCATCAGTGTCTATATTTGAAATATCATTTGATAAATATTGACAACTTGGGTTGACAGTTAAACTATTTTTTAATTAAGATGGTAAACAGCTGTCATTAACCTGCCATTACCAAATCATTATTTTGGGAATATGATTTGCAATGTTGTCATACAGGAAGGGCTGTGATACCCATTGAACTAGTTATGTAGCTGAAACTGTCTTCTCTATTTTAGGTATGAAACATAGTGAGAAGGAGGTAATGAATCATGTCCAGTTATCACTTCTGTGGATGGCAAAAGTATCTAATGAATAGGTTTCCTTGAAAGATAACCAAGAAAAACTTATGCTGTTGGGGATATGTCCCAAAATGTTTTGGAAACAATGGAAGGCTTTCTGCTAAGTTTATTTGATATTTGGTTAAAGTTCTTAATGACTATTTCCTTTTTTATGGAAAGCAAATCTTTAAACGAAAGAACCAGTTGTTCCATTTGTGGCGCCATGGAGAATATGTATGTATCAGTAAGTAAAAGCACCCTTCTTATTCTTATGATAAAATCCTTACACATCCTCAGATCCTAAGATCCTAAGGACAATACTATCCCACCAACATGGCAGTTAATTTGAATGCCCTTGCTAAAGTTACCAATTACAAAAGCAAATATTGTGGCATCAGATCTCCAAAACCAAAGTCTTTGGCCAGGAATTTCCTGTTTTCAGTTTGGCCATCCTGCCTGTTGAAATGCTTAACCCTTTATATCCTCTAGAAAAAGGAAAGAATAAGGGTCAAATCAATAGGAAAGTAATTGGAAGAAGAATTGGGGACAGTTGTGGTTCATAAATTCTAAGATTTCTGTGAAATCTTACAGTGGGAAATGTGTTGGTATTGAGGGAGGGAAGGATGGATCTACATGAATCTCAAAGGCACATTTCTATGCACCTATTAAAATTCCATGTCCATATATTGAAATAAGTCCAGCCTAACAACACAATACTCTCTCTGTATCACCTTCTCATGTTTCTTGGATTTTATATGATCTTTGGGCTTTGAAGGTTGTAATCCTTCATCTTTCTGACTTTAATTCTGGTCAGAACCATATCTCATTTTTAAAACACAGTTTTCAAAATTCTTAGTCATAAAAAGTCTTAAAGGTCATATTCTACAGGATTTCTTTTCCGCTAAAGATCATAAGCTATCCTCTAGGATAGCAGACGTCAGCTGTGGTTCGGCGGACTGTACCAATTCTACCTTTCAGTTTGACTTGGGTTTGTGGTTTAACCATTTGATTCCATGCGCCATTTCCTGTGTCTGATGAAAATTATTCTTTCTTGATTAAATTCTAGACCAACAGACGTCTCAGCTGTTCAGAGTTATTTTGTGGCTTAGCTATATCTTGCCTGTCCAAATGCTGTTCCCCATAAATTTGGACTTTAATGGTAACGATATTAAAGTATGTTTTAAAAATCTTTATTCATACCAGTTTGTTTAAGAAGAATTTATGAGGAAGCCCAATCACAGATTATGGAGCATTGGCATGAGGCCAGGATAACTTGCTCCTAAAATCTAAGGGGAGAAGCATTTATACCATACTATTCAGAACTAATTAAATAGAAATACTAAGACAACAATAGGATCATACAGGGCTGACTAAGTGGATAAATAAAATGTAGCCTAAAAAATACATGCCAAATATTTCAAGCCTTTTAAAACAATCAGTTGGAGTTTTTTTTCGCATTAGTTGAATGTAAAGGCAATGGAAATGAATGAATAGAACATCTTGTATTAACACAACATTAAATCTTATCATAAATAAATTACAAAGGAATGTCTTTTATACAGCCAAGAAGGTTAAAGTTAGATGGACACTAAAGCTTTCAGAAGGTCTTTTAAAACCCAGTTTGTTCTGTAACTTTCTTCAGTGATAATGATCAGCTATACCCTTTTTAAGGAAGTAGACAACAAAGCAGAATTTGAAAAGCAGACCTCTTAAGTTCTGTGCAAGAGGCAGCTGATTTCTTGTGTTGGCTGAGATAGGATATGTGCACTATATTCCCATTTCTGGAAGAAAACAAAAGCAAGGCATTGCCAAAAAAAAGCACCGAATGAAGATGAGTGGGTGGATGGTTAGAGCAATTTAGCAGAAGGAATCAACCTGATTAGTTGCTCAACCTACAAGGGTTCATTCCAACTCACAGAAATAGATAAGTACACCTAATTGTTGGGTGACACAGAAAATGTTCTTATGTCACCAGTGGCACTAAGGGAAGCTAGAGCAGCTGAATTGATGGATTAGGAGAAATGTGAAGATGAGATGAAACAGCAAGCTAAAAAAAAATGTTCCACAACTATCTTTGTTGAGGCAAAACTCCTAGGACATTTCTCCTGATCTTATGAATGTAGCAGAGACTAGATTCTGTTTTCCACTTTATATCAGTCAGACCCAAAGGAACTATTCCTGCCCTTAAATAACCCCCTCCATAATCCTTTTTGACCCAGAGAAAAGAATATTACTCACTTTAATAAAGTACAATGAAACTGGCAAGAACTGGGCAAGAACTCAGCCTAGGTAATAATCCAATGAAAGACAAACTTAATAAAGGAATTCCAACAAACCCATTAATTAATTAGTTCTATTCTAAATGGAGGACATTTAATGTTCCATTAAGGTTCCAATGCTCGTTAGCATAGAGAAAAAATGGCATTTTCAGCATAACTCATGTTTTAGAAAAACTGTTTCCGCTTAGCCACAGAAAAATCCCTCCTAGTATCCCGAATCAAAACTCTAGCATGTCCTATTCCATAGTTAATAATTTCTATGAAAGTTTATTGTCTCCACTCATTTTCTTTTGTAAGCTGGAAGGTAATGGACCTTGTTTTGATTTTTTTTTTAAAGTGATTTTCCTTTTCAGGTTGTGTTCGATCTTTGATATTCACAACACCTAGAAGGCAGGGAGTGCTTAAAGCTTTTGGCCCAGAAGCAAAATCTTTTTGTTTCAGGCATAAAGAAATGGTGCCACCTACATATTTCTAGGAAAACTGGACTGCAGAGCAACTTCACATTTTAGGCCAAACTTAGATAATCCTGATGATGATCTTGGATACATTTATGCATGGGTTTGTTTAATAGCCCAGAACAGTGGTGGGGTTCAAAATTTTTTTACTACCGCTTCTGTGGGCATGGCTTGGTGGACATGGCAAGGGAAGGATCAGCAGTGGGATTCAATGTTTTTTTGCTACCGGTTCTGTGGGTGTGGCTTGGTGGGCGTGGCAGGGGAAGAATACTATAAAATCTCCAGTCAGAGGTGGCATTTGCCAGTTCTCCGAACTACTCAAACTTTCCACTACCAGTTCTCCAGAACTGGTCAGGTCCTGCTGAACACCACCTCTGGCCCAGAAGGTGGTTTCTGATAAGTACATGGGTAATTCTATGCAGTACCATACCCACCCCCCACTGTTCCAAATGATTCTGGAGACCAGATTGCTTTAAGTGAGATTTTCCTGAGCATGAAAAAACTGTTTGGCCCACAACATGGTCATGTGGATATTCATAATTTGGGAAATGAAAGGAAAATCTTGAAATGTGGGTAAGCAAAATATTTATCAAAGGCCTGGCAAGCTTAGCTTTATAAATAGTCAGTCCTTTCTCTTCTATCACCAATGTTACAGCCAGATCTATTGTATAATCATGATCGTATCAAAATGTTGTCTTTATGGCAAGCTGCAAGAGAAGAGAGAAACAGACCTCTGAAACATGAAGACTGGAGTGGAAACAGAAGAATTTAGAAAGGGATGAGAGTGGGAGCCAAAAAGAAGAGGGGAATATCATCAAAGCAAAGGTTGACAAACAGCAGAAGCTGAAGAAGGCAGCAAATAAGAATGATTGAAACTTCTGACATTTGTTCAGATTTCCCAACAGAAATACAACTAATAAATTATTATGAAACCTGCATACCATTTTTTGAACAGAATAGAAATATTTATAAAATTTGGAATGTCTAGATTCCCCTAAAGCAGGGGTGTCAAACTCCATTTCATTGAGGGCCACATCAGGGTTGTGTTTGACCTTGGGGGGCAAAGGGTGGGCATGGCCAGATTGACATCACTTGTGTCCCTTTGGTAGCCTAAGGATTCTGCCAATGAAAACAGGCTCACAAGCTCCATTTTCGGCTGGGACAGACTCCAGCAACCCTCTGCCAGTGAAAATGGAACTCAGGAAGGCCATACACAGCCCTCCTGAGCTCCATTTTTGTTGGCAGGGCCAACTTCTGGATATTGCCATGCTTTTTATAAAGGCTTTTTTTTCTCCAGAAGAAGGTTAAAAAAAAAATCCCACAGTGAATTTTGAATCTGATTTACAGATTTGTTTTTTTTTTAATGTGGGTCCTTCAAAGCAGGAAATGAAATGGAACAGTTCTATCCTTCTCAGCTTGTCCCCAGTCAGAAGAACTGTAGCAATTTTCATTTCAGCTGGATTATAATTTAAAGGACATTAGAAAACCTACTTTGGGTCATTCATAATTTCTTATTTGGCTTAATAATAATAAAAAGGAAGGAATACAAAACCTGAATCTCATCTCTGAAAATATTCTCATTTTGACTATCTTTACAAAGAGATTTTCAAGTTAATGCTGTATCAGAAATAAGTTTTACAGCTGGGAGACAAATATAGATATACATTCAGCTAACAAATATAGATGGAAGTGTGTGTGTGTGTGTGTGTGTGTGTGTGTGAGCCCTGCCAACTCTCATGGTTCTGCCGTGAGTTTCACAATTTTTTGGCATGTCTCACAGTCTCACAACAAGGCTCCTCAATCTCACGCCAAATTAGCTTTGCCCGCCAAGACGGCGGGAACGGGGAGGTGCCCAAATCCCTGAGCTCCATGTGGGAAAAGAACGAGCATCGTCCATTCTTCGCAGCCTTCCTGAGGTGCTAGACTTCAACTCCCAGAAGCCTTCCAGGTAGTGCGCTGAAGAAAGAACTCAGGGGACGAGGTTGGAATCCAGCCACGGCACTCCCGGGGCCGCAGGGCTTTACGCTTTGGGTCTGCTGGAACGAGCATGCGCCAGCTGGGGAGGATTCTGGGAGTTGAAGTTCCAATCCCTTGCGTTATAGTTACAGCTTCTCGACAAGCTCACTAGTCCAGAGCATGCGCTTTGACTGGGAGAGGATCTGGAGTTGAAGTCCAGACATCTTGCAGGGAAGACAGTGCGCGGCACTAAGACACATAGAGAGGATTCTGGGTTTGAAGTCAAGCTGTGGTTGCAGGCTCGTACTTGTTTAGTGACCTAAAATTACAAATGGCACTGAAAAAAAAGTGCTGATGAGCTTTTTCATTCACATTTATGACCTTTGCAGCAAATCCAAAAAATTCAGATAGCTCTGGAACTGCCATGTAATGTATGATGTTGGCAGGAACAGCCCTGCCAACTCTCACGGTTCTGCCGTGAGTCCACGATTTTTTGGACATGTCTCGCGCTCTCATGACAAGGCTCCTCAATCTCACGCCAATTAAAACGCTTTTTTTTTTCAAATTTGGGGGGTCTTGATGCGCTTATACGCGCATAAATCTGATTCTCACACAAACGACATGACGCCACTTCTCGTCATGCAATAAAGATCGATATTACCATACAGTCATATTATACACAGCGACATTTCTTTTCAATCTGGGTGCCTCCATTTTGCTTTTTCTACCACTGGATATAACACGCTCTGATTGGTTAGTTATTCATGTGACCGTGAATCTCACTAATTTTTATAGAATCTCCAGATTTTTTTTCATGGGTCTCCAAATTTTCCTTTATCAGGGGTTGGCAGGTCTGGTGTTTGTGTGTATGATGCACAGGGGACTTCGTATATGCCTTGGTTTTCCAGGTCAACTTTATCTTTGGGGTTTCTTAGGATGGCTGCTATTTTTCTGGCTGGTTTGAAGGCAGTCTTGATGTGATGTCTGTGTAGTATCTTACTGATTTTGTCTGTAGTACCTCTTATGCAGGGCAGGACAGCTGTTCCATAGGCCTGTTCATCTTCTAGGTCTCCATTATGTCTGTGCATGCCTACCACATACATTGGACAGACCAATAGAAAAATAAATACCCGCCGAGATGAAGACAAAAATGCAGTAAAAAAAGCTGGAACACACTTCCTCATTAGTCCAACACATAAAAGCCACATGTCATAGCAACGACTTAAATGGCACCAAAACCCTAGCCACTATAGAAAACCCCAGCTACAGAATTATCAGAGAAGCCATAGATATTGAAAAAAGACCTGAAAGCATGAATAAAAGAGATGAATTTTTTATATAATTGACTGTGAATTATCTGGAAGCCTGCACTCTCAAACAAAATAATATCTACACCACAAGCCAGGCAAACACCTGGGCACAAACAGACTCCCCCCGATACGTCCAGCTCAAACATACCCCAACCAGGCACCCAGATGAAACCTAGCTTCCTAATAAATGATAGTCGTCCGTTTACTCAGAGCCAAGCTAACAAAAAGCCTCCAATACAGGAAACACAATGTTGCCAGCCAATCAAGACAAAAAAAGCTACAAAACAGACAGAAGATATTAGAAACACCAATCAAGCAGAACACAACAAACTCCAAGACCAATAAACACAGACCAAGACTCCCAACCAATCAGTATGAAGAAAAAACCATTCTGGCATAGCAGTAAACTAGCCCCAAATTTAAAACTGAAACGGCTGTGAAAGTCTGACTCACAGACGAACTCAATACAGAGGCCTGATGTTGGCAGATGAGATTCTGCCGAAACGTTGCTACAACTTTAAAAGCACAACTATGATGACGTGGGAAAATACCTGAAGGAAGATCAATTCTCAAATACATCCTATCTGCTTGGAATCCACACTGTATAATGAATATTAATACAATTGAACAAGTTCAGAGATATTTCACGAGAAGAGTACTCCACTCCTCAGCTCGCAATATATTACCTTACGCCACCAAGCTTTAAATTTTAGACCTAGACAACTTAGAACTACACCGCCTACAGTCTGACCTAAGCTTAGTGCACAAAATAGTCTGCTACAACGTCCTACCTGTCAATGACTACTTCAGCTTCAACCACAATAACACACGGGCAAACAATCGATACAAACTCAAAGTAAACTGCTCCAAACTCGATTGCAGAAAATATGGCTTCAGCAACAGAGTGGTCAGTGCCTGGAACTGACTACCTGACTCTGTTGTTACATCCTCAAATCACGCAAACTTTAACTTTAAACTGTCTACTGTGAACCTCACTCGTCTCCTAAGAGGTCTGTAAGGGAGAAGTGCACCAGCATGCCTATTGTCCCTGTCCTATTGTCTCTGTTTATTCATATTCATTTATTATGTATATGCTTATACTAGCTTATACTTGTTTTTATATGTTATGTTCATACTTATACTTGTTTTCTCATATATGCTTGACAAACTAAAGTATCTTATCTTATCATATCCCACTTATCCTATCCTACTCGCTTTTAAGAGAGAGAAAGGCATTCTGATGCAGAGAATATATCAGACCTATACACATGAAATGTCATTTAGAAGATGTTTTATAATTTTCCCCAAATAAATTCAAAGCACTGTACAGAGAATCTTCTTTCTTTTTCTCTTGTGAACAGGGCTGCTTCTCTTCTGTCATTAGCACACAATTCTTACTCTAAGGAGATACAACTGAGGAAGGGAAGAAGAGGCTTCTGAACACACAGAGAGCCATTTTTCATAAAGCACAGAGACATCCAAGATGAAAACCAAGGGCTTTTGAAATGTTTTATAGGACCATATGAACAGCAATATCCTAGTAAAATTATTGGTGATTGAAATGTGTGGAAAAAAAAGTACTTTAAAAACGGCTAGTAATCATATTTTTTTGTTAAGAATATAACAGATTTGAAGGACAGCTGCTGGCATCTCTCCAGTCCATTGCAATCCTTGGAATGAGGATGAAAATGAAGAGAAGTACTATTTAATTGTAAGGGATGTGGTGGATCAGTGACTAAGACGTTGAGCTTGTCAATCAGAAAGGTTGGCATTTTGGTAGTTCAAATCCCGAGGGCCACATAACGGAGTGAGCTCCCGTTAACTTGTCCCAGTTTCTCCCAACCTAGCAGTTCGAAAGCATGTAAAAATGCAAGTAGAAAAATAGGGACCACTTTGGTGGGAAGGTAATAGTGTTCCATGTGACTTCAGCATTAGGGACCATGGAGACATTTTCGGACAGCTCTGGCTCTTCGGCTTTGTAATGGAGATGAGCACTGCACCCTGGAGCCAGAAACAACTAACACGTATGTGCAAGGGGAACCTTTACCTTTACCTTACTCTTTAATTATTCCCTTTTCCTGGGAATTCTTTTGGCACTATTAGAAATAACCCACAGAGTAAGGCAGAGGTCTGAGTTGATAATACATTATTATTTAGCTAACTAAACAGACCAATCAAACATGAAGCAGAGTTAACATTTTTGGTTTATTTGGGCATATCTCTCCATATTTCAGCCCATGAAATGGGAAATACCCATGTTTGTGTTCCAACTTACCGACTTTGTCTAATATAATTCCTAAAACAGCATTCAGCCCATAGAAAAACAAAAGGTTTTTCATGCTTCTCTTGCTACCAAAAACTTACTGAAGCTGATATAATCAACAAACATGACAATTGGTGTTTTCAGGGTAAACATTTTCCTCTCTCCCCATCCCCAATCTTAATCTGACATTGAAGGTTAAGGTTATCAAAAAAAGTTAAAACAGTGGTTAGAACTTTGGCTTCCTGATTTTGACTTTCACAGACTATTAAAACTGCATATCAATTGTTCAACTATTCTGAGCCATATTGGTATCTGCTCTTGCGGTATCTGCTATCCCACATTAGATGGGCACCTCATGATAGGGAGCGAAAGGAGAAAGAAATGACAGGAGATGAAGTTTCTCGGGATGAGTGCGCCCAGAATGTCTGGGTACTGACTCTTTTATTATGCTCATTGAAAAGGGGGTGATTGTTTATTCAGAGCCTAGGTCAAGCCCAGGTCAGACAGAATACACATGATTTTAATTAGCTCAGATAAGGCAAAATTCCAGGTCAGACAGGATCGCAAGATTAAAATTCAATCAGGATATTCCTGCTTTACAAAGCTGCATGCTAGACAACTAATCACAATGTGAATAAGATATTTCTACAGATGTTTAACTCCTTGTCCCTGTACGTGTCCTGCAAAAGGTCACTGAGGNCCTTGTCCCTGTACGTGTCCTGCAAAAGGTCACTGAAGAGACAGAAGCTCAATGATTATACGTGAGTGATACAATGTTGCAAATGCCTGAAAAATACATAGTTGCAATGATACACAGTTGCAAACATATGAATGATATATAATTACTACAGAAATATATTAATAAATTTAGTGGGACACTACTTGATTTTCTATTTCATCTAGTAAACAAATATGAGAAGATGTTTACGTGCAGATGATTCAGCTCCATGTCACGAACAGATGAACTAACCATCAAGTACTGAAACAAATTTCATGTGCTTTGAAAATAAAAGTATCAGCCAATCTAACAACAAGCCCTCTTCAATTATGTTCCTGTGTGCAACCTTTATTTACCCTCCCCATGGAGAAGCAAAATTATAAATGAAGAGGGAATTGCCCCAGCATAGTTCTATTGACAGAAATAATTCCATTGGTATAGGGAGTTAATTGGATATGACATAGTTGTGCAGATATCTGAAGAGGTGCTTTAATTCAAAAGGATTTGAGCAGCTTGGTAAGTGCCATAATATTCCTTCTTTAACCAACTGAATAAAACTACTTTCATTTTTTGCTAAAGCAACAAAGCCAGGGAAGGCAGATTATATTTTGCCCCAAAGCTTTGCAAAGATCAAACATTTCACTACCACAGAGAACTTCATTGAGATGGGTTGTGTGATCCTCCTTACAAACCTTCTTAGTGCCTACCTTCGTTTCAGTTTGTGTTTCATAGCCATTAAAACAAGATATTTAAAGTCACCTTCAGTGTTGTAAGCTCAGCATTTGGTTCTGTGCGTGTAAAAATCCAACACACCATAAAGCCCCTGTCACACTGCACCAATGGATGGAAAGAGGATGTAAAATGGAGAAAAACACTAACCATCCGTTGATTAATGTGATGCTTCCGTTCTGTACTCACTGCCTCCGTTTTGCTTCCTCTCTATCCGTCCAGCATCAAAAACCATCTATTGACGTTTCATCCACTCAGAGGGTTTTGAGCTGCTCAACTTCTTGCGTAGTAAATGATATACAATGCATCCGTTCTGCATCCGCTAGGCCCGCTAGGCACCCATTAGCATACCGTTACGCATCTGCTATATCGTAGTATATTCTGCTACCATGCCGCGCAAACTCGATCCGCTCCCAGCGGTAAACGGACGCAGAAGGAAGTGAACGGACGGGCGGAACGATGCGGAACGGATGCAGAATGGATGCAGAACAGATGAAAGCGATTGCAGCTCAACAAAGAAGACATTTAAATGGGAAAAATGTTTCGCAAGGGGACCTATCTCGGATATCAAAGGATGTTAGAGGATGCCTACAGGATGCAAAAGGGCACATAGTGGAAAACGTATATCTGCTATAAAAAGGGGGAGCACTCATCTGTAATCTCACTTTCAGACAGTCAGCCCAGCTGTGCAGACCTCTGCAGCCTTCATCTGACTCTCCTCCTTTCCACAGCAATCCAGGTATGTCTCACCATGGATCGTAACAAAGTCCTTTTGGCACACCACTGCATCATTCTGCAAAAGTGCAAAACCATCTACAGCCTCTGTGAACTCTACTCTACGGGAATAAAAAGAGGCGGCCAAGAAAGCATCTGGGTCCGAGAATCGACGGGAGAAGAGCAGAATACAGATTGTAACAACAAGCGATGGTGAGCTGGGAACGAAGACACTCGTGCATTTCCAAACTTCAATGAGGATGCCTCCCAGACCCATTGTTTGCCAAGTTGTGGAGCGGCTAGGACCCCAGGTTTGACCAAGGCAAACACTCAACTTCCGCCTCAGCCTGGAACTGGGCTCCACACGGTGGCACTCGTCCTGCGCCACCTGGCTCAGCCGGATCACGCTACAGGAGCATAAGATACTGGAGGGTGCCCACACAACACCATCAGCATTGTGGTCAGAAAGTGATGCATGGGCATCATCGAAGAATACATGGAGGAGTTCTCCAGTGGCCCACCACTGAAGAAGGATGGAAGAAGTTGCCAGGCATGGTATCAAGAGGTGGAACTTCCACACACCATTGAGATATAGTGGAAGCACGTGGCCTGCAAACCCAGGCCAGTCAGGGGTCCACTTTATTTCAACTACAAGGGCTTCTTTAGCACGTTCTTTCAACATAGATCGATGCTGATTCGAAGCTTATGTACATCGATGGCTTCAGGCAATTGGCTAATGTTTCAGATGCCAGGTATACGCAGTGACCTCAAGGAGGGCTGAACCTGCAACCCCTCATCGTGGCTCCCAGATCCAGACAATAGAATGAGACAAGTGTGCGCAACTTTCATGTGGGGATACGCCTTCTCCTCAGAACCTACCCTCATGAAGGCTCTAACCTCTAGATTCTCACCCATAGAAGAGAGCATCCTTCAACTACAGGCTGTCCCAGCGCGAAAGGAGAGAGATAGATAAGGAGAACGCCTTGGCAATCCATAGCCAGCAGGTTCAATATATAACATGCAGCATCGCCACAGCGACCCATGAGGATCGTGAAGCTTGCTTGCATCGTGCACAATCTCATGTGCACCAATAAACCCCAGTGGTTTGCAGACAGGCTCGTAGACCGTCCAACAAGGCAAATGGGGACAATGGACGCATGGGGAATGGGACGGCAAGGGTGAAAACCTGATAGACACTGGTGGATTGCAAGGCCCCACAACGTGAAGGGAATGAAGCAAGCGCAACCTCCTGAACACTGTGCAATCGGCCAGCTTGGAGCAGTGGATTGGCAGACAGGATGACAGATGATTAATGGATGCTTCCTTCAGCCTGTCGTCATCACACTGATGAGATTGGGCGCATGTATGTTGGGTGTCCCTAACAACGTTTAATAAAGAGTTGGTGTCTTAATGTTGACTGGTGGATTATTATTACACTTGTTATTGATCATCAAACGGGCCATAGCGTGTGGCACCTGAGAGGGTGGACCATAACACAGTCCCACTATGCTGCACTGGGAGGCTTTATCTACCATAGCTTTATTACGCCATCCACAAGGTATCCCTGCCATCCACACTAACTTACCCATACCACCATATACCCGCATTCTGACAGGTTATACCTGCCATCCCACCAGTATAATCATCCCAATGTATCCCTTGCAACCCACTGCTATTTTTTACCCATCCCACAAGCATTGCAAAGGTTAAACCATTTCTAAAAGTTTCCAACCAAGGACTTTATTAAAAAAAAGAAAGCAGCAAGTGTGTGAATCAAAGATAGACTTTATTTAAAGAGCAAGCTGGAAAAAAGAAAAATGACCCAAGATCAACGTGTCCAAATAAAGTCACAGGTAGCAGCCAGCCAGTCTCTGGCCACTCTCTTGGTCACCGGAGGGTGTGCCCAGTCTCAGGGGGTTGAAGGGTCCAGGTGCTGGGAGGTGGCTTGGTGCTGGAGTGCTGTCTGAAACCACTGGGTGCCCTGGCCCGCGAGAGGACAACAGGTGATGGTGTGTTGGAGAAAGCTTCGACAGCTGACTCAGACCCGCTGATTTGAGAGCTCCTTCCCTCCATCATGGGGTGTCAGCCCCAGTACCGATACAGATGAACTGAGGCCAGGCTTTGCTGTGGGTGGAGGAAGGAGCAGTGTAGTGGGGCTGTCTGGTCTGCAGCTGGGTAAGGGATTGGCATTGTGGCATCGTGGCATGGGTGGCATCAGTGTCGTGGGTGGCATCATTGGTGGTGGCATAGTGGCATCGTGCGCATCAAGTGCAATCGTGGCATAGTGTCGTGGGTGGCAATCGGTGGCATCAAAGTGGAAGCGGTGGCAACGGTGTGGTCCGATGACTCTGGTTCCTGGACTGGGAAGGGCTGTGGCTGCCTGTGCTGCTTGGACTCCTGGTAGCCATCCCTGGTAGGTGAAGGGTGTGGGAAGCCTTCGGAATGGGAGGGACATCACTGGGGTGGAGGAGCAGCTGGACTGGGTGTGGGAGCAGGTTCCTCTGGGTCTGGAGGGTTATGAAGCAGCCGGTGATTCCGGTCCTTCACCACGTGGTACGGGTTCGCCATGTCCGTGAGGGTCTGGTTGACATAGGTGAGGAAGGGCTTGCGGTTGGAAGATGAGGAGTCGGTGTGGATCAGTGAGAGAGGAGATCTATGCTGCTCCGGAATAACTGTCCCTGATCTCCAGCAGGACAGTGTGGCTCTGCCTCCTGTCTGCCTGCTGTGCCTGGAGCTGGGGTGGATCGGGTAAGGCGTGGTTGGACCGTGGCGTCCTTTCTCCCACCTGCACCAAAGGGAGTCTCCACCTGCTCCAGAATGGTTACGTACGGCTGTGGGGGGGTTCTCCCCGCTAATGGCACCTCCAACCAAGAAGAAAAAAATTCTTGGGGCCCTTGAGAACAGGAGCTGACTCTCGGCCGGAAGACGGACTGCTTCTCAGCAGGCCTGCTGGAAGAGAGAGTAGTGAGGGGTGCTGGTGCTCCTCGGTGGCCGGATCTCACCCTCAGGACAGCTGGCACACTGGCCATGACATAGGTCTCTCTGTCTTTCAGCTTTAAACCATGGCCTGGCAAGTTTGTCTTCAGTGTAGCTTCCATACCAGGTGTGCATGTGCTTCCACACCGAGGAGCACCTCGAAGTGTAGCCCAGACTCTCCGCCTTCTCTCCCAGCGCATGCTTTCCGCTTGTGTCCTGTAGATAGACGGTGTCCTTCCGTCACAGATGTTATTCTTTCTCAGCAACTCCAGCACCTCATCCTCGTGTTCCTCCTTAATTGAGTATTGCCTCCTCTCCCGTCCCCACATATTGCCTCTTGCCTCCTTGCCGGCGCAATGGGTCCTCATCAGAGGGGGTCAGGTAGTAGGGCTTGCCCTCCACACAGCAGCAGCAGCAGCACAGCAGGATCATCATCATCATCATCACTCATCACTCCAGGCAGGATCATAATCATCACGCATCCGCAATCAGCATTCAGCAGCAGCACAGCAGGATTCATCAGCAGCAGCAGGCAGCAAGAGCAGCAGGACCAGGATCAGGCAGCAGCAGAGTAGCAACAGCAGGCGCCAGCAAGACCAGGAGTGCACGAGCAGGACCAGGAGCATGAGCAGGACGAGCAAGACCAGGAGTATATAGCAGGAGAGGAGCAGCTTCAGCAGGGTATGCACCAGCAGGCACCACCGCCAGGAGCAGCTTCAGCAAGAGTAAGCCGAGGCAGAAATACCACCGCGCAGGAGCAGCCTTCAGCAGAGTAAGCACGAGCAGAAGCACCACCCCCAGAAGCATCATCATCAGTCCCCAGAAGCAGAAGCAGCAGAAGCCCAGCACAAACCAGCAAAGCAGAAGTCACGCGGACAGGGGGCGGGAGGGTGTGCCCTGGTCTTCTTCCCAGGGATGGGCAGGTTGCTGAGGCTTTCTGGCTTCTTCCCATGATTGTGGGGTTGATTGGCTGTCAGGGAGGGTGGCAGGCACCAAGGCTGGCAGGAAGGCTGGCCAGGCAGCAGGCACAAGGCTGGCCGCAAGGCCTGGCAGGAAGGTTGGAGGAAGGCAGGCACCAAGGCTGGCAGGCGGCATGCACCAAGCGCTTTGCAAGGCCAGGCTGCACAAGCTGGCAGCCGACTGGCTGGCAGGGTAGGCTGGAAGGCAGGCTGCGCAGTAAGGCTGGAGGCAAGCAGAACAGCAAGGCTGGCAGGGAGGCTGGGCCAGAGGCTGGGAAGGCAGCTGGCAGGAAGGCTGGCAGCAAGGCTTGCAGCAAAGGCTTGCAGGCAGACATGCAGGCAGGGAGGCAAGGCAGTCAATGTGTCGCAAGCAGGTCTTTCGCTCCGAATGGTGACCTGCTTCGACTGCTTCCATTATATCCGCGGGGCTGACGCAATGGCCATCCTCCCCACATGGCCCAGTGAACGCATCCCCGCCCGCATGGCGCAATTCATCTGCTCGGCAACCATTAGGCTTCCGCTGTGCAATCCGCTTCATACGCTGTGCATCGCTGTGTCATGCCGCTTCATCCGTTCCACCATTCGCTCTGATCTCTTCATCCGTTGCGCCACTTTGTTTGTGGTCCTCTGGAGCCTAGCGGATGTGCCATCCGCGTTCATCCACTATGCTTCCGTTCCGCATATCCGCTTTCCATCCGCCTGCGTCCTCCCCGCGTGACCGTTCCTTTTCCGTGTTATCGCTCTGGTTTTATGCAAATTTTTTGCCCTTTTGAGAGCGCATAAGAATGGATGGAACATTTTTCTCATCCGTTTGTGTTCTTTTTTACTTTAAGTTTTGTCCGTTGGGCCCATGTGACAGGGCCTTAAGTTTTACATATTTTAAAATTTTCGGCAATGCCTTGAACAACCCAAAGCCTCAGTCATGGTAACAGAATAACAGAGTTGAAGGAATTTTGAGGTCGAACAGATTTAACAGATTTAATAAGATCATCCGGAGTTGGAAGGTGACCTTGTAGGTCAGTCTAGAACCAACCCAACTGCCCAAGCGGGAGACCTTCCATTTTTGAACAATGTAGTCCAATTTCTTCTCGAAGGTTTAAAGTGATGGCACTCCCACAACTTCCAAGCAAGCTGTTCCATTGGTTTGATTGTTCTCATTGATCCAGAAAGTTTCTCTTATTTCCAGTTAAATCTCTCTTGTGCAGTTCCATCCATTATTCCTTGTCTGGCCTTCGGGTGCGTTTGGACAGATAGCTGAATCTTCCTCCCTTGGCAGCCCTCAAATATTGGAAGACTGCTATCATGTCTCCATGGTCCTTCTCTCACCAAGACTATCCCCAAGCCCATTTCTGCAATCGTCTCTTTATATGCCTTAGTCTCGCAGTCCCCTAAATCATCCTCGGCTGCACATTTCTAGAGTCTCACATCTTTTTATAAGTAGTTGACAAATAATGCAGTACTCTAGGTTGTGGTCTTACTCAGTGCTTTTTAAGTGGGCATTAGTACCTCTTGATCTTGATTATAACCCTCTGTTAATACAATTTAGGAATAGGCATCAGCTTTTATGGTTGCTGCTGCATACTGCGGTTCATATTTCTTGGTTGACAACACGAAGACTCCAGGACCTCCTCTCACAGTTACTGCATTGAACCTGGTTTCACCGAGTCTATATGTGTACTTTTGGTTTTTTCTTGCCTAATTGTGTAGACTTTACTTTTCTCTACACTGACTTTCATTTTGTTAGACTATGGCCCAGTGTTCTAAGTCTGTCAAGATCATCTAGACCTGAGCCTATCTTCTGGGTGTTAGCTATTCCTGCAGTTTTAGTATCACTGCAAATGTGGTGAGTTCCCCTTCTATTTCCCCTCATATCATCGTTAATGAAGATTATTGAAGAGTACTGGGCCCTAAGGCGGAACGCGGTGGCAATCCCATTGCTTATACTTCCTCATGTAGACTTAGACCCATTAAGGACTACTCATTTTAGTTAACAGTTTTACCAGCCACTTTTCTAGCTTACTAAGAAGTAGGTTGTGGTCTACTTTGTTGAATGCTTTGTGAAATCTAAATATATATGTCCACAGTATTTTGCTGGTTAACTCATTTGTCACTGTTTTGAAACAATGTTTTGAAATGAAATGAAATTGGTTTGGCAAATGCATTGTTTTAACAACCTGTGATTACTGCTAGTTATACTTTAACTTGTTTCTAAATGTTGGCAGAATCTGTTTTTTATTGTTTTTCCAGTATCTATCTGGGTATTGATGTTAGCTATTGGTCTATAGTTCATGGGTCCTGTTTTTTTTTCTTTTTTGAGATTGAAACCTACATCAACTTTTTCCAGTCCTCTGGTAGTTTCCAGAAGGTGCAGGATTTTTTGAAAGTATATGGTGCACGTGGTTTAGAGATTGACCTTTGCAGCTCCTTTAAAACTCTGGGATGTATCCATCGGCCAATGATTTGTTTTTCAATCAATATCAAAAAGGTGTTTCTTTACTATTATTTTTGCTTATTTTTAACTTTTATTTCTGGTTTCTGTCCTTTTACAGTTATTGTTTTTGATGGATTGAGCTAAGTTTCTTTTGCATAAGATGGATGCAAAGAATAGTTAAGCAGTTCTGCTTTCTCTCTATTGCTGTTTACTCTTCTTGCCATATTCTCCTCTTTCGTGGACTGAACTGTTTCCTTGATTTTTTCTGTTATTAATATGTTCGGAAGAAATTTTTTTTTATTATCCTTTTGACTTTTGTTCCAAGTTTTTATTCATTCTGAGCCTTGCTTTCCTGACATTGGTCTTTTCAGATTCTGGCCTATCTGCTGATATTCTGCTTTGGTTGTATGTCTTCTTTCCATTTTTTGTACTTGTCCTTTTTTCTTTGCAATTGCCGAGAGATCTTTGTGCAGCCGTGCTGGTTTCTTCCTTGGTTTCTTGTTTTTTTCTTTTCAGTGGTATTGTGCTAGTCTGGGCTCTATGAATGCATCACTTTTCAAGAGTTCGCCTAGATTCTTGAAGTTGTTTTCGTTTTCCCATTTAGGATTTCATCCATGGAATCTTTCCCAAGTTCTCTCTGAGTTTATTGAAATCAGCTCTTACTTAAATCCAAGACTGGTGTCATTATGTTCTGTTGCTTGTGTTTATGTATGGTTGAATTCTAGTATGACAAATGGTCATTCTCCACGCCAAAGGTTCCTGCAGTTTCAACTCCCCTCTATCACTATTCTCTGTTTGTTTTAGAATTAAGTCCCAGTATGGCTTCCTTCTAGTTCACCCTGTATCTTTTGGCACAACAAAGTTGTGTTAGGTTTGTTGGGAATTATTTGTATTTCTCACTTGGGGCAGAATTTGTTTCCAGTTGATATCAAGGATATATTGAATGATCTTCCATCACTATTGTTGTTTCCTGCATATTTTGTCAGTTCGGGGCTGGCAAAAAGGACATCTATTTTTTCTGCTTGATTGGGTTTGACCCTATAATAATACACCTATGCGCTATGTCATTCTTTTTTTTCTTTTTATATTAACCCCACTCCTGCGGTTTAACTACGCAGCTACTAACTTAAAATACACGTTTTAGCGGGGTGAGGGAAGAGTACATCTCCATATGCATTCTAGGAGGTTTTCAATCTTTGGTTTCATGCTTTCTGCAGCAATATAGTGGTCCTTTACATACCGGGCACTCCACACCTCCTCTTTTCTGGGGTCTGTTTTTTTTAATAGTTGTATGTTATAACCAGTTAAATGTTTCCAGTCCATGGGTTTTCATCCCACCAAGTTTTCTGTTTGTTCCAACTAGTATCATATTTACCTTCATAAGTATTTGTATGTTCGAGGGTTTCAATCATCCTGGTTTGTTCGCCCCAGACTTTGGTGGCATTTGGTTATATGGGCCTTGAGATCTCTATGTTGAGAGATCTTTTGTGTTTACTGTCTACATAACCGTGCTGTGCTGCCTGTCCCCTCTTTCCTTGCACTTGTTTCATTAGTGCCAATGGTTATGGGTACACTCACTAACTAAATGCTTTGGTTTTGGTTGGCATAAAGGTTGATAATCTTACCTGTACAAATATCTAATTTTGCATAGCACTGGTATCCTTATTGTTTTAGGTTGCTGGGAACAGAAATGTTCTGAACATCCATTAATTCTCTGCTCCTTTGCTGTTCAAGTTTACAAAAATGTTTTGTCCAGGAAATCTGTGATTTAATGCCAAGTAACTCAGTTTCCCTTCTTGTGGATGCAACCATCATCCTCTTTTGTACAATTTTTCATTGGACCCAGGCTGCAGACTGCATGGCTAATAACACCAAAGCCTTGCCTTTTACACTAAACACCAATTCCTTTAGCCACACATAAACTCTTCCTAACGTGCTGCCCTTTTACCCTTTTGTTCCTTGTATACTGGTTAGAACCTATGAAAAGATAAGCCTACAGCCAATATTACCTAAGTTTATACCAAGCTCTGGAAGTCTTTCTGACAGGAATACAGAAAAATCTTTCTGGAACAGATCATTTGTAACCAAAATGTATAAGTCAACATACACAAGTCCTGCTGGCAATTCTTGGAACTATCTTTAAGAAACGCTTCTTGGTCTCTTGTGCACAGTAGCACTGTAGACACCTGACCCTCGTTTCAAAACTCAGTATCCTTTCCTAAAATTTACATCCCTTATACAACTGAGTCCCCAACCAGAAGGTGGCTTCTCTTTTTTTTGGGATGCCTTTGCTCTTCTTTTGTTGAGCCCGGTACGTAATACCTGAATCCCACTTTTTCCACCTTTCCAAAGTAAGGGTTCTTTTTCTTCTAGGACCATGAATCCCCCGGGGCTTACCCTTTGGAAGTTATCCATTATACATACTTTGACCTGTCATTCTTCGTGTCCCCTAATATAAGGTCAGCAAAAAAGGGTACTTGTATCTGTAGCTGGGACAACACGAAAAAAGCTTTGTGTTTACTGGTCCACAGCCGATCCCATGGTTGTCCATTACTGCCTTTTCACTGTAGGATCTTTGTGGTAGTGGGGGGGTAGCACGGCAGCTCAATAGAGGCTGGTTTTGGGATCTAATTTCTGCTTGGAGAGAAAGATTGAGATTTCTAGATGTTAATCTGTCTAGTAGACGTAAAAATTTTTTCCGAAAGCGACGATCACGTTTGGAAAAGAGTACTGCGAAAGACAGCTGTAAAACAAGTATTACACTGACTAAGCTGGTCATTTGCAATTCAAATTAAAATCAAAGATCTCACAGCGCTCGTTACCTAATGTCTTAATGATATTCTCTTGGTTATAGTTGTTTTTCTTTTTCCAATAGAAATAGGGTTGAGCTTGGAGGGAGTTATGTTTTCATTGGAAGATCTATCATTAAGTAAGAACTGATTTATGAGATAGATGTTGCTTCTTTTTTACAAAAAAAGTATTTACTTTTTTACAACAAACATGACAAAACAAAAATAAAACTCTTGTCATTACAGTTGTGTCAGTTGGCTACAATCTTTTGTGGTTGTCTTTTTTTTTTACCATTACTGTCAAGTTATAAATATAATTGCTCATCTTATCAACGCCGCTTGTGCTTATGTGGAATCAATTATTAACACACTGCTGATTTGCAAAACTACTTTTTTTCCAATCATTAATGAATAGTTCTTAATTTCATTATTTTTTAATTTTTATTTTTTATTGGGATTGATTTATTTTGATTTGTCAATTGCTTACAACTATAGGTATAACAAAAATGTGTACAGATAGTTATGAAATACAATGACTGGGTAATAATAAGAAAAATAAATAAAGAAACAGTAAGGAACGGAAGGTAGGCAACATGGTAATAGATGACATATTGGTGCGCTATGCACTCCCTACAGACTCTTTAGAAAGGGTTGAAAGTAATAGTACACAAGTCCTAAGGTTAAAGTTTTTGGGGTTTGGGGAAGAAACACAGAGTCAGGTAGACGTATTGCATGACCTTCGGGACCCACTCTGTTGCTGGAAGTGTATTTTCTGCAAATCAAGTTTGGTGTTGGTTAATCTTGAAGTTTGTATATCTAGATGGTGGTGCATCTTTGGTGTTGGTTATGGGTTGAAGCTGAAGTATTCATTGACAGTAGGATGTTGCAATGAATATTTTATAATACCGTACGTATTAGATCAGACTGAAGAATAGCAGAATTTAAGCGGTTTTCCTAAGGTGTCTTAGTAGAATAGATAAAATATTTCAGGTCTCTGGGTGGATTAGATTATATATAATTCTAAAAAATGAGAGAGGATGGAGAATTCATTCTTGGCGAAATATTTTCTGGGACTTTTCAACTTGCTACTGATCAAGATACGTAATGGTGGTCTTCCAAACTGATGACAGTATTTTCGGATGTGGTATTGGTCGCAATGTTTTTGCTGTGGCTCCTAATTAGTAGCGTGATATTAACGAAGACGCAAAAGCTAATCATGGATTAGGCTAAAAACACTCTAAATGCCTTGTCTTTTTTTGGGCATGAGTTAACAAGTGGGTGGCTCAAGCACGATAGATCATGAGGAGATGAGTAATTCCAAAGTCCCTTTTCCAGAGCTTGGATCATTCAACAAGATCTTCGATATTCGTTGGCCTTGATTTTATTTTTCATCTGGATGTTTTATTTGGCCATATGTAGGACAAGAGCATTTATTTGTTTTAGATTTGGAAAGTTGCCTTTTATTCTGTTTGATCATTTCTGGGGTGGAGTCTGGTGCCTCTGGGCGAAGCTTCTGGCCCTGGCATTCCATAGTCAAGGTCTTTTTTCAAAGGGTGGCAAAAGTATGGTCTGTGGTAATTTGACAGCGATTTACATCATCAGGGAAAAAATAAACGCGAGTTGTGCTCTTAAATATGATCAAGAGAAGGTATTATGTAGAGTTATGCACAGATTGTTGGGTCCTAGGACCGTGCTTTGGAGACAACCACTTTGACCTTCTGAGGTACAGAATTTGATAGGATGGGCCCCGGATTTTGACCGATGATTTGTTGTTGGGGGGTTTTGAACCAGGAATGGCTTCTTAATCAGTTTATGCAGGTGTAAGACGATAATACATATAGAATTTTTAAGGGGTTTTTAGGGGACAGTAGGCTTGTCGTTTCGGTACATGCAATGAATCACATAGGCAATTCGAGACAATCTACAATGTAGAAATTGCATCATCTATTGCTTTTGGGCGCCCAATCGGAGGTTGTGTTAGTCCAATATGTTTTGCAAGTGTAAGAGTTGCAGATTTACAGGAATAGTTTTTTTTTTTTTTTTTTTTTTCCTGAAACGGCAATATGTTTTTATTGGAGAAGTAGGTTGTTTGTCTGCTAAAGACAGACAGAAATGGGGCGAGAGAAAAGTTGGTTAATGAATTCCATGTTTAACCAGGTGAGGATGGCAAACATAAGGAGATTTGGGTCTGTATCTTTTCAAGTGATCCCTGAGCGTCTAATAAAACCCGTTTTTTTGAAAGATTAGGGATTACGATATGGGAGCCCCATTGATCGGGCTTGTGTGTGACATAGTTTATTGGGCAAGATGCCCTGGTCCTGAAACATTTTTTTCTTTTTTCAATTAAAGATTATGTCTTAGGAGGGCGGTTTGCATCATTGTTCGGTACTATGGCAGTGGACTAGCATATTATTTTAAAGAAGGTAGGAGGATGCCATTGTGTATTTTCCATGGTCCTCGGCCCAATAGATAGAGATGGTGTTATAAAAGCTAAATTGCCGTAAGTAATTGCTTTTTGTCAACACAACACAGTATCATGATGTTTTTGTCTTTCTGTAACATCAGTATGTATTAGATCACTTGTAGTTGTCTGTGGTTTGGCTAAAAATAGATTTCAAAGGGCATGGATCCTTTGCTGT
>BHFT01029530.1:0-23750 GCA_004320025.1 Laticauda laticaudata
TAGTTGGTTTAATTTACTTAGAAGTGTGTCTGGAATGATGGTATTGAATGCTGAATTGAAGTCTACAAAGAAGACCCTCGCGTAGATATTTGGAGATTCAAGGTGTTGTAGGATGTAATGCAGAGCCCTGATAACAGCATCATCTGTCGATCTATCTGCTCGGTATGCAAACTGCATGGGGTCTAACAGCAGATCCATGATGGTTTTCAGGTGGGACAGCACAAACCTTTCAAAGATTTTCATAACTACAGATGTCAGAGCAATTGGTCTGTAGTCATTCAGTCCCTTGATGGAGGGCTTCTTTGGCATTGGGATGATGACAGAACGTTTGAAGCAGGGAGGAACATAGCACATCTCTCGTGATCTATTGAAGATTCGGGTCAAGATGGAGGCCAATTGGTCAGCACAGACTTTTGAGCAGGAAGGAGTTATCTTGTCTGGCCCTGGTGCTTTTCCTAGTTGCTGCCTGGGTAATAGATCTTGCACTTCTTTTTCTGTGATCACCAGAGGTTGTGAACCCAAGTGGATTGGGGCCAGTTGTAGGAGGCTTGGCTGTTGCTGGTTTTGATGATTAGACAGGATAAATTATTTAAAAAGGGTTACACTGTAACCATAGAAAAATAGCTAAATTTATAGTTGAATTTATAAGTACGGTAAAGACAACTGGAAGCCACTTTTTGTATTTTTTTCTTTCTTATTTTTGTTTATTTACTTGTTTCCTTTCTTACACTTCTGGCTGTCTCTTTGGTTGCTTTCTTCTTTTCTTTTTCTCACTTTCAATCTGTCCATTTGTTTCCTACAAACCTGGAAATGAGGATAAGGAAAGGGAGTGGGGCAGAGAGAGAGAATGTAACTGTTTGGGGAAAGGGTGGAAGTGAGGAATGATTTAAAAAATATTCCAGGGGAGGGCAGTAAACATGCTTTCCCATTTGAACTCCTGTCCAAATGGGATCAGTTTTAGTGTCACCAAGAGAGTAGATACAAACATACAAAAAGTTAAAAATACTTTATATTTGTCAGTTCTTCTTTTTCCTCCTCCTCTTCCTCTTCCTCCTCCCCTCCCCTTCTCCTCTTCTTTTATGACAAAAATATCTTCCTCCTCCCTCTCCTTCCTTCCTTCCTTCCCTTCCTTCTCTTCCTTCTCCTGCCTTCCTTCTCCTTGTTCCTCTCTTCTTTCCATCTTTCTCCTTTCTTTTCCTGGTCCTTCTTCCTCCCTCTCTTTCTTCCTCCCTCTCTTCCTTCCATCTTTCTCCACCTCCCCTATTCTTCTCTTTCCTCCTCCTTCCTCTCTTCCTTCCAGCCTCTCCTTCTCTTTCTCCATTATTATGAAAACAAAAAACTCATTTTCCTCCTCCTCCTCCTCCTCCCCTCTTTCTCCATCCATCCCTTCTTTCTCCCACCTCTATTCCTTCCCCTCCCTTCCCTTCCCCTGCATCACACTTTCCATTTCCTCCATCCACCCATCCATCCTGATCAGGCTATTCCCTTCTGGGGAAAAGCAATACGATGCAAAGAGCAGCTTTTTAATCAGTTTTGTGCTTGAAATAAATTGCCCCCGGGATTACTTGAAGAAAGTGTGACATGCGTCAAAGAGATGTTTTATCAAAGTCGGTTGGGCTTGTGAAAAAGAAATCAGTTTTTTTTTTAATTTCCTTCCTGCTACATGATCTCTTGTGGATCCCCTGGTGCTGTCAGATCTTTGGCTAATTGCTTTCATGCTTCGCTGAATAGTTGAATTCCAAGATTGGGATCATGCCCAGTATTAAGCTGTGGTTTGTTGGATCATGATATGTTGACTAAACCAGCACTCAGACTCCCTGAGGATGCTCCATTCTAGACTTGCCTTCTTTTTGTCCAATATGAAGTGGCGAGTTTGCAGACATAAAGGACCAGCAGTGATTGATGGGAAATAATTTTTCTCTTGCTCCTCTCCATGCAAACCACACTCAGTCCAATTCAACAAACAAACAAAAAACCCCATGGATGCCATCTTTATGCTAATATTTCTTAAAAGAACATTGCCTTGTAGGGTCCTTGGTTCTTGCGAGCTTGGTTATTTTCTTGCAGACATTTCATTACCAAACTAGGTAACATCATCAATGCAGTAAATTGTGTTGCTTTATGGCAAGCCTAAGTCGCAGTAGCGCTCTTCCCCTTTATTATTGTTGGGGATGTCAGAAGGGGAAGCAACCCATTATTGAATTCTAAACAAAGTTCCAAAAAAACAGGTACTCCTTGGGTTACAACCACAACCAAGTCCAAAATATCCATTGCTAAGCAAGACAGTTGCGAAGTGAGTTTTGCCCCATTTCATGATCATTCTTGCCACAGTTATTAAGTGAATCACTGCAGTTGTTAGGTTAATAACATGGTTGTTAAGCGAATTTGGCTTCCCCATTGACTTTGCTGGTCAGGAGGTCCCAAAAGGAGATTGCATGAGCCCAGAACACGGCAAGCATCATAAGTACACGCCAGTTGCCAAGCATCTGAATTTTGATCACGTGAAATGGGTGAATATGCTAAATACGAGCCAGCAGTGTGCAGCAGCAGCCAAATAAGCCAGTGCAATACTAAATTGCATTAACAGAGGGATACAATCAAGATTAAGTGCGGTACTAATATCAATAAAGCCTTAGTAAGACCACACCTAGAGGGACTGCATCTAGTTTTGGTCACCACACTATAAAAAAGATGTTGAGACTTGGGAAAGAGTGGAGAGAAGAGAAACCAGGAGGATTAGGGGACTGGAGACTAAAACCTATGAAGAACAGTTGCAGGAACTGGGCCTGGCTAGTCTAGGGAAGAGAAGGACCGGGAGACAGGAGAGCATCTTCCAATATTTGGGGGCTGCCACAGAGAGGAGGAAGGGGTCAAGCTATTCTCCAAGGCACCCGAAGGCCAACAAGGAATCATGGATCTGATCAAAGAGAGATTCAACCTGGAAATAGGGAGAAACTTTCTGACAGGGAGAACAATCAACCTGTGGAACAGAAGTTGCCAAACCTTCAACACCCTCGAAGTAGTGACCTCCGAAAGTTCTTCTCTGACCTGACGGTAGACTCAGAAATGGTGTAGGTCTCCTGCTTGAGAGGGGGGCAGGGGTTGGACTAGATGACCTATAAGGTCCCTTCCAACTCTGTTTTCTGTTATCTGATCATGGGGATGCTACAAGGGTCATGTGAAAAAAATGATTATTAGCCACTTTTTTCCAGTGCCATTGTATCTTCAAACGGTCTCTAAACAAATGGTTATAAGTCAAAGACTGTCTTTATTGGAAGAGCTGCTAGGTTATATGTCAGTGGGATCCATCCTTCCTCCTGCCAGACAATCTCATTGAAAATACAACAAACTTAAGTGCTCTTTTTATATTTGTAAAAAAAGAGGAAAACTAAAAGCTGCCTCACTGTTTTCCTGTTTAATTGTTAGCCAGTGTTTCCATGACACTGAAGGAAAAGCCAAGATAAATATTTAATTATGAAAACAACCTGATAGTTAAAACTTGAAAACAAAGGTGGGAAGGGGTGAACACAAAAGTAGGACACCACATTATTTGCAAAAAGGAACAACAGCCGCATTTCCTAGGGAAGGGATTATTTTGCTAACAAGACTTAAATGAGCACTGATGCTTTTCTCACCATAGAAATAGGAACCTGAGGTTAATATCAGGAAAACCCAAAGAGAAGATTATTTGAAAAGATTAATTAACCGATTAATTTAGGGATTTTGTTTTAAATCTGGATATCAGGACATGTATGTTTGCAGGGGAAACAAATGCAAGGAAGATGCTATGAAAGATATAAAATTGGTACTTTACCCACCTAGAGCCAACCTAGCTTCTCATATGGAATGTTTTATTCTAAACATGGTTTGTTCAATCAGTCACACCAGCTTGACTCCCAAAGAATCAAGCGGCAAAATGAGAGCAGTCTTCCGATATTTGAGGGGCTGCCCCAAAGAAGAGGAGACCAACCTTTCCTCCAAAGCTCCAGGAGGNCTGGTATTCTATTTCTGGGATTAATGAGTTCATGTGATCTGTTTCCTGTTCTGTCAACCTGGGAAGCATGACAGGTGCTTATAGGAAAACCTGCCTTCAGCCTTAATGAACATCTTCCCTCAATTAGTCTGTTAAAGGGAAACCTCACTGTGTGCAACATACATTTTTCAATTAATCATGCAGTGAACCAAGGTCAAATGTGAGCCCTACTTCTCTCTGTTTCATCCTACTTCGCAGATTTGATGGGAGGATGGAAAGAGACAGGGAGAGGAAAGGTGGGTTTAAATGCTTAGAACTTCCAAGGTCCTTTCGAATTCTTTTATTCTGTTATCCTGAATAGTTGGATGGATTGAAGTTACCCAAGAATTTATACAAGAAAAACACTAATGAAGCTTAGCTTCTTGGTGCAAATGAAAATGTTGGGTTTTAACTTAGCTTGGTTAAGCCTCCTAGGTAGTTTCATCTTAGAATAACACACTTGAGTTTGGAGGTTTACTAATCCAGCCCCTTGCTCAAGCAGGAGACCGGGCACCATTATGGACAAATTGCTGTCTAATCTCTTCTTGAAAACATCCAGTGATGGGGCACCAACAACTTCTGGAAGGAAACAAATTGTTCTACTGATTAATTGTTCCAACTCCCAGTTCTAGATAAGTTCTAGGTTAGTTTCCGTCTTGTATAACCTTGGTAACAAAGAACATGATTTATTTATAGGGAGCTTGTTGCAATTCCCCCCCACCTTAGTTTTTCTGCTCTTCAGTGACGTGGTTAGTTGGGATGGGCTTTGATAACATCTAATTTCATAGAAACTTAAATAGCCAATAAAAACTGAAGTACAATATGGTGGTTGTAGATGCTGCATTTCATTCTCTTTCCAAGCTGCCTTCTCTCTTTTTTTCTTCAGAGCCTGAACTGATTCGCTGATATTTCCACTAAAGTCCAACTTTTAAGGCCCCATTAAGAAGAAGAATGGAGGAGAAGGAAGAGCAGGGGAAGGGGAATTCTGATAAATGAAGGTATGTTACATTTTTAATTTTCAAAAGTTGCCTTAATGAAGCTGTTTTAGGAACAAGCCAGCAGATGCTGGAAGCGAAGGAAATGCAGATATGAATTATGTCAGGTGTTGTATGTGTGTGTGTGTGTGTGTGTATTTCTCTCTGACACTTCCACACACTTTTTCTGTACAGCCGTGGGCTTGGAAATGCTTCTGAATTCATTAATTTTGGACTGAAAATATGTCTTTGCAAAGGAGGATGAAGCTTATCTAACTTGTTTCAAGCCACCATAAAAGCAGAGCTTGAACTAGTGGTGTTCCTTGAACTGCCTGTTATCTGCAACCACAAATCTCGTGATTTCTTCTTCCGCCACTTGTTTCCAAGGAAGACTTAGCTTGTGGCAATTTTGCCCTCGTTCTAAAAGAATTAAGGATTGGCTTCGGGTATTTTGGAAGCCTTAAAAAGGGATCTGCTCTCTAGTTTAAGGAGTTAGTGTGCCAAAAACTTGCTGGGATTTTTTTCTCATCATGGTTTCTAAGCTGTATTTGTGGTTGACTGACAAAAAACACTACAATGATGTATTGCCTCGGCTGTGTTCAATAGGAGCTGGATCTGCAAAAAAAAAGGGGGGGGGATTTGCAGATGTTAGATTTGGTGGGAGAGAGAGAGAGAGAGAGGGAGAGAGAGAGAATAGTTCCTTTGCAGCAGAAAGTCGTCAAACACAGTGAAATAAAGCAAAAGAGAGAGTGGGGAGGGGAGGGGGAGGAGGACTTGGAAATGTATTGTATGGATAAAATATTTCTGTTTTGCTTTGGGTTGTGCATGCTTTATTATGTGTGAGCTTCAGTCATACAGAAACAAGCATATAACGCATTCACAAACAGTGCAGAATCAAGGAAGAATTGCCGGCACAAAAGCTAAAATCCAAACGTAATAGAAAATAAGAGTTGCTTACAAATAGGGAGCCTTACTAAAAGCCAAGAGTGCAATTCTGGAAAGCCTATGGATAACCTTGGCCTTAAGAGTCAAGCTGCATTGAATTTCATGGCTAATTAAGTTCAAGGCTCCTGTTCTTTCTCCTTTTTCTTTTTTGCATTCTCAAAAACTGAAGGAAAAGTGGAAACCTAGGAGGACAAAGAGAGAGGGGCAGTCGGCTTCCCACATTGAACAAAGTGTCAGTCTTGGGGGTGAAAGAAGCCAGAATTGGCAGCATTCACCCACTGCAGTGAAGAGGGTTGCTGGAGATGCAAAGATGAAGACTTAGTGCAATGGGTGAATGCCACACAAAGAGAGAGAGAAGATAGGAGGGAGGGAGGGAGGGAGGGAGAGAGAGAGAGAGAGAGAGAGAGAGAGAGAGAGATGCCTTGCCTAATCCTCCTCTGTGCCCCATCTTAACAGAATAACAGAGTTGGAAGAGCCTTGGAGGTCTTCTTGTCTAGAAGAAGAGACCCTATACATTTTTCAACCTCTTCGTAAAAACCTCCATTGATGGAGCACCTTCTGGAAGTAAAACTTCAACTGGCTATTTGTTGTCATTGTCATGAAATTTCTCCTTAGTTTTAGGTTACTTCTCTCTGTGGATTAGTTTCCATGCATTGCTTCTTGTCCTGCCCTCAGATGCTCTGGATAATGGATTGACATCCACCCTACTCTTTGTGGCAGCCCCTCAAATACTGGAACGCTGCTATCACATCGTCCCTAGTCCTTCTTTTCATTCATTAGCCTCCAGTCCCCTAATCATCTTTGTTGCTCTTCTCTGCACTCTTTCCAGCGTCTCAACATCTTTTTGTTATAACATGGCAGCGACCAAAACTGGATGCAGGATTTCAAGTGTGGCCTTAACAAGGCCTTATAAAGCGGTACAAACATCTCACGTGATCTTGAGTCTTTCCCTCTGTGTTAATTCAGCCAATCTTGGCTTCAGCTTTCTATTTTGGGGGAGGGGGGCACCCCCCCTACCCCACTGTATGAAGAACTTGATGGGCTTGGCCTTTGTTCTTGTAAATCCAGCCTTTTTTGATGGGCAAGCTTGAGAATGGCTCTTTGAAAGCGCTGGAGTGGTGCGAAGCTCTCCAGGCTGCTTGAGCTGAAAGACAGATGAATTAATCTTGAATAAAGAGGCTATGATCTCGTCAATGGCCCTTCAGTTGTTCACACTGAATAGCTTTGATGCTCAGCTGCATAATTACTGAATCATCCAGATTATGAAACATAGAGAGAAGTTCCTGTTCGGGTTTTTATGCCTATGGAAACAGAGATTCCTCTCTTTCCCCCCTGTATCCTATGATAGAGGAAAGAAGGCTAGCTAAAGGTCGTCCCCATTTCCAGTTCCTTTATTAAATTTATCTCCCGCTAATTTCTCTTTGACTATTAGTAGTTCAGATTCTTGTAGAGAGCTTAAGCTTGCCATAAACATTTATCCTCATTTGAACTGCCTGAAACTCCTGATTTCCCAGGTGCTTGACAATGTCCACCTGACAGACCTTTTCCAATCATAGCATGCTACCTTTTGGATGGTTTCCTTGAAGCTGTGGGAAGAAGCTGGACTTTCCAGTGGCCACTCCACCCTGAGTGGGCTTGTCTTTATACAGGCGGTCAGGGGTGGGATTCAAATTTTGTAACAACCAGTTCTGTGGGCATGGCTAGGTGGGCATGACCATGTGACTGGGTGGGTGCGGCTTATTTTCTTGCAGCAAACCAGCTCCCATTTTGGGGGCCTTCTGGGCCTCAGGGAAGCCTCCTGGGGGGCATTTTTGCTCTCAGAAAGCTTCCCTGGAGTTCAAGGAGGAAGAAAATGGAGCATGGGGTGGACACACAGCACCCCCCTGCACTTTGTTTTGGGGCCTTCTGGGCCTCAGGGAAGCCTCCTGGATGAAGCAGTAAGTAAGCAAGGGGAATCATAGGAACAGCTGATCGTTGGAAGGGGGAAAAAGAAATACCTTAAGGAGTGACTGGGCAGGGAAGAACGCGGTCAGTGATAGAGGGCACGTGTGCAATGTTGCGCATGCACGATAAGGACTGACTGGGCAGGGAGGGGACGGGTGGGTGGCCAACCAGGGGCACGATTTACCGATTCTCCAAACTGCGCAGAATCATAACAACCGGCTCTATAGAACCGGTCCGAACCAGCAGAATCCCATCATCCCATCCCATCCCAGAATCTGCAGGCGGTCCTCGGCTTACAGCAGTTCATTTAGCAGACATTCAAAGTTACAGTGGCACTGAAAAAAAGTGAGTTAGGACTGTTTTTCACACTTACAGCATCCCCATGGTCACATGTTCAAAATTCAGACACTTGGCCACCAATTTGTATTTATGACAGTTGCAGTGTTGATTTTGCTGTTGAAAGCTGGCTGGGAAGATCACAAATAGCGACCATATGATCCTGCGGCTCAGGAAGCAGGTGTATTACAATGGTTGCAAATTTTGATCCCATACCTGTAGAGATACTATGATGGTCATAAGTGTGAGGACCGGTTCTAAGTCACTTTTTTTCTCAATGCCATTGTAACTTCCAACAGCAGCTGAACAAGTGCTGGTTAAATCAAGGAATACCTGTGAGTTTGACTCAAAAATTTCATATTTTGGAAACAAAATACACACTACCATCCTGTAATAATTATCATTAGAACTTAGCATACTTCCCAGTAAAACAGTCCTCACTCATTTTTCTTCAGTAAAGTTTATTTACTGTAAGTTTGTTAATGAAAAAAAGCACTACGGTCAAAAATATATATACCGTTCAAAAGTGTTCCAGAAATGTGTCTGTAAGGCCAGGTTGTATAGTTAGAAGAAAGGCCCATAAAAATGCCAGCAGCTTTTTGTACAGACTTTACAATAAAATAGAATACAATAAAATAGAATGAATGAGCTGGAAGAGACCTTGGAGGTCTTCTCGTCCAGCCTCCTGCTCAAGCAGGAGAACCTATACTATTTCAGATACGTGACTTTCTAGACTCTTCTTAAAAACATCCGAAGTTGGACTGCCCACAATTTCTGGAGGCCAGTTGTTCCACTGGTCAATTGTCCTCACTGTTATGAAGCTTCTCCTTAATTCCAGGTTGCTTCTCTCCTTAGTTTCTTTCCATTGTTTCTTCTCTTTCCCTCTGGTGCTTTGGAGAATAATTTGCCCCCCTCTTCTTTGTGGCAGCCCCTCAAATACTGAAATACTGCTATCATGTCACCCCTAATTCTTCTTTTTTTTAGGCTACCCAGACCCAAAACCTGCAGTCATTCTTCCTATGGTTTAGTCTCCAGGCCTTTGATCATCTTAGTTGCTCTTCTCTGCACTTTTTCCAAAGTCTCAACATCTTTTTTGTAGTGGGGTGACCAAAATTAATTGACGTATTCTAGGTGTAGTCTTAACTAGGTTTATTTTTAAAGCAGTACTAATACTTCATGTGATTTTAATTCTATGCCTCTGTTTTTATAACCCTGGATATACAATCTTACAAGGTGATTGATTAAGTAGGATTTTAAACCAGAAAGGGAGTAGAAACCAGATTGGAGCAATTTCACCCATCCCTGGATCCAACACAGCCCCACAATTCTTTTAGCTACAAGTCTCCGGTCTAGATTTATTTCTCCTGTCTTCCCCCCCGCCCTTCCCCAATTCTTCTGCCTTTTCTTTAAAAGCCTCAAAAATAAATAAATGAATACTTCAAACCTCCCTCCCCCGAGTGCTCAATATTCATTCTGGTTCCCCTATGATTCAAAGGAGAAGCATCTTTGCGGTCTGCCTGAAGTAGCAAGGCTGAAGGCAGAAGTGGCTGGACGAAGCCCATGAGATAATATTTTTATTAAACATGAAAGCCATTATTTCATTTGTGGGAAAGTCTCTCTTGCTTATGTCCTCCCCCTTCCTTTTGGCGAATCGATTTGTACCCATCTCCCAGGATAGCCTATCATGCTTATGATGTAATTCGGCACAATACAATTGTATTTCAGCTACCTCTGTCCCTCCCTCCCTCCCTCCCTCCCTCCCTCACTCTGTTATCCTAAAGACTAACACAAAACCTGTCAAAATGCAACTGAGCCCGTTAATGATATAAATGTACTTCAAAGCATTTTTCAGTTGCCTAACCTTGGGGATTATGTTGATGCCACAGTTTTGTACAAGAGATGGATTTAAAAATAATGCCTGGGATAAAGCCAAATCCAGGTTTACACACTTTCTGAGCAACATAAAAAGCTCCTCTCTAAAGAATTGTAAATTGGTGGTGGGGGGTGAAAAAGACCTCAAAAAACCAACTGTTGTTGTAAGTATCCTTGATTAATGGCCTCCTCCTAGGCTTCCCTTAGGTAAAGCTTAAGGTTCCCCTTGCACATATGTGCTAGTCATTTCTGGCTCCATTACAAAGCCGAAGAACCAGAGCTGTCCAAAAACATCTCCGTGATCATGTGGCCAGCAGGACTAAATGCCAAAGGCACACAGAACGCGCGTTCCCTTCCCACCAAGGGGTCCCTATTTTCTACTTGCATTTGTTTACGTGCTTTCGAACTGCTAGGTGGCAGAAGCTGGACAAGGAATGGGAGCTCACTCCGTTATGCAGCGCTAGCGGTTCGAACCGCTGTACTTTCTGACCTTTCTGATCAACAAGTCATCTATCTTAGCCCCTGAGGCACCGCGTTAGAAAGCTCTAATGTAAAAGAAGTGACCACTATCAGAGTGAACTGTTTGGTACCTTGTGCCAACATGAGATCTTTCTGATTCATTGCGACCAGGTTTAAAGAGAATGTCAGCCCTTTGAGGAAGAACAGGCCATAAAATATAAACAATAGAATGGTGAGAACTTTGCTGTTACAGGGTACAAAAGCTGGATTTTGAAACAGGGCTTCAAACTATTCTCCAAAGCACCTGAAGGCAGGACAGGAAACCACAGATGGAAACTTAATCAAGGAGAGAAGCAACCTGGAATTAAGGAGAAATTCCCTGACAGCGAGAACAATTAATCAGTGGGAAAACTTGCCTCCAGAAGTTGTGGGTGGAGGTTTTCAAGGAGAAATTGGACAACAATTTGCCTGAAATTTTATAGGGTTTAGACTAGAAGACCTCCAAGGTGCTTTCCAACTGTTATTCTGATAAGATGGCCTTCTGAAGACCAGAAGATATTCTTCTCCCTGGTCTCTATATCATTGCTTCTTCAGACTAAACACACCCAGCTTGGTCTCCAGACCCATCGTCCTGTCTCTTGCCTTCCTCTGGATGTGTTCCATCTCATCATGAGTCGTTGCCCGTTGAAGAAAATGATAAGGGAGCAAATGGACTTGTTCAAATGATGGCCTCCATATTTGTTGTAAAATACAGCAAAGTATGGAGAAGAAGTCACCGGAAGAAAGCTGAGGTATAATTACAGAAAAGAGCAGGACCAGCCTTTCTATCAATGAGGCACTTAATAGTCTCTTGCTATTGCCCCCCCAAACCTCCCCACACTTGTTCTCCTTTTCCTTTCTGCTGAGCTAGGCATCACATATTTTCTCCTGTCTACGGAGATTCTCAGTCCTCCTGGTCATGGTTACCCCAAAGGTACTTTTTCAAGGAGGCAGCTGGACTTTCTTTGTTATTCCTTGAAGATGTTTCACTTTGCATCCAAGAAGCATCTTGAGTTCTGACTGAAGAACTGAAGAAGCTTCTTGGGTGAGAAGCGAAACGTCTTCGAGGAAAAACAAAATTCAGTTGCCTTTTTAAAATGCCCCTTTGGGATTTTCTGTGAAGGTGTCCTGAACCTGACCTCCTAACCAACTGAGGTTTTCGCCCAAGAAGCATCTTGAGTTCCTCAGTCTGTACTGAAGATGCTTCTTGGATGAGAAACAAAACATGTTGAAGGAAAAACAAAGTCCAGTTGCCTTTTGAAAAAAGCCCCTTTGGGATTTTCTGCTGAGGTGTCCTTAACTTGATCTAACCTGGACCATGGTTGCCCCTACCGAGTAGTAATTCCAATCACCCATCAGTCATCATCTCTTTGGTTATTTCTGATTGACAGAAATTGCAGGTCCGCTGTTCACACAGTCTGAAAGGCATACCCCACCGGTGGTTATTTGGCCAAGTAGTGGGATCATTTTTGCTGGTGGCCCTTTTGGGACATCCTGAGGTTTTCTCCCAAACACCTTTTATGAAATATTCTTAGCTTTTCATGACAAGAGAACACATTTCCAATTTCTGCTGTGGCGTTGAGATCAAGAGCATCCTCATAGCCATCTCAATGGGATTTAGGCTTCCATGCTGCTACTCCCAACCATCTGAAGCTTAGCCTATTAAATTGTATTTATTATAGCAAGCGAGCATCAATTATGGATCTATGCATCTCAGAGCTTTGTATTTATTCCCCCATGTTCACTTGGCCTCCCTCTAAAGCAAGTGAGAGATGCTAACCTACTTATTCCATTAGACTAACTACACAGTCCTGTTATTCTCTTATTCCCAGTCTTACTTTGCCAAACAGCTGATCAGTTGTTCTTAATGGGCTTCCACAATAAGGCTGTGCTAAACGTTGTTGAAATCTCGTCGCTGGTTGTAAAAGAAGAAAGTGCCCTTAGAATGGATCAAGGAAGATCTAAGTACAGGCAGTTCTCAACTTACAACAATTTATTTAGTGACCGAAGTTATAAAGGGATCGATGTCCCTTTTTCACACTAATGACCATTTGCAGCATGATCACATGATTTACAGTCGTAATTCTCAACAGCTGACTCACATTTATGATGGTTGCAATGTCCCAGGGTCACGTGATGCCCTTTTGCAACCGTCTGATGAGCAAAGTCCATGGGGAAGCCAGATTCACTTAACAACCATGTTACTAAGTTAACAGTTGCAATGATTCACTTAACAGCCGTGTCAAGAAAAGTTGTAAAAAGGGGCAAACCTCACTTAACAAATGTCAGCAACAAAAATGTGCGGCTCAATTGTAGTCATAAATTGAGGTCTACCTGTCTGTGTCTTCATTGCCCTATTCCTGACACACATCAAATGTGGTAGAGAATACCTGTAGCTCAGGGTTGATCCGTGAAGTAATTGTTGCTCTCCAGATCTAGTTTTTGGCTTGTAAACCCCACATCTGCTGCACTGATGATGTTGCCTAGTTGGGTAACAAAATGTCTGTAAGCCAACAACCAAGCTCAGAGAGCGCCACCAGGCTAAGAGATTAATTTTTGCAAGATGATCTGCTTTTCTAGTCAAAAAAAGGACAGGCAAGTTTCTTTCCAGAATCTTATTATTTGTAAAAGCATGAACAATGGATTCATACAGCCCCAAATTGAAGGTTGCCCTGTGGAACTGTAATGCATCTTTTCCCTTATAATTTGGATCTTCTTTTGTGCAGTTTCTTTACAACATCATTTCTGATTTATAGCCCCTCGGATCTGGCCTTAGCATGAACAGTTCAGGATTCAGACTTTTGTGGGAAAATTGTCAAAGTCTGTGGAGATTTTCAGTCATCCAGGTCATTGTTGTCCCAAAGGTTCTTTTTTTCAAGAGGCAACTGGACTTTCTGGTGTTTCTTTGAAGACATTTCATGTCACATCCAAGAAACTTCTTCAGCTCTCAGCTCTTCTTCAGCTGAAGAATCTTCTTAGATGAGAAGTGAAACGTTTCCAAAGTAAAACCAGAAAGTCCAGCTGCCTCTTGAAAAAGCACATTTGGAACAACTACTGTCAAAGTTTGCAAAGTTCCCTTTGACTGTAGGAATCGTCCACTGTTTCTATGTGAGTGTTGAGCCTAACATAGTCTGTGTGCTGAACACAAAAGGCGCTTGTCTCCATCTGATCACCCTAGATAAAAACAACAATGAACTCGACAGCAGGCTCCAAAGTGAGTGCCAACCAATTGTTGGATAACACAACGGGTACAAAAGAGCGCAATTATTTCCTTGTCTATCAACACAGAGATTTTGCCTGGAGAAAGTCTGTTTTCTGTCTTAAGGAATTGTGGATTTGGGGATCTTCTCTTCAAATGACTTGTGCCTCAAACAGCAATTCTTTGCATGGCTACGAATTGAGTTTATGGGGTCCTTGGTGCTCTCTGTGCTTGGTTGTTTTCTTGCAGACGTTTCATTACCCAACTGGGTAACATCATTAGTGCACTTTTTGCTTTGACTGGTTTTTTTTGCCCTAATCATTCCTTGGATCATCAATAGAAGACTAGGCATGAGTATAAACAGTTAAGATGCTGGCCTAGAAATCAAGAAATAGTGAGTTCTAGTCCCACCTTTGGAATGAAAGCCGGCTGGGTGGTTTTTAGCCCAATCACCAGGAGACAGTGAGTTCTAGTTCTGCCTTAGGCAAAAAAGCCAACTGGGTCAAGCCAACTTTGGGTCAATCACCAGTAGGAGGTTAATTTTAGGCCCTCTTTGGGCAGGACTGGATGATTTTGGACCAGTCTCTCTCTCTCTCTCCCTCCCTCTCTCTTTCTGTCTTTGTCTGTCTGTCTGTCTCTCACCAACCTCACTCCCAGGATTGTTGTTACAGGTAAAAAGATGAAGATGAAGGAGCTTTACAAAGGTTCACCCATTTGAGTTACTTATCCATTAACAAAAGCAGGATTTTAAAGAAATCTAATCCACAAGCAAATCTTGACATTTGCTTAGTTTGCATTCAGAGGCAAACCCAATGATTTAAAAGAACAACACCACAATCTTCCCCTTTTCTCCTGCCTCTGTTTTTTTCCCCCTCTTCCCCTTCCCCTCTCCATCCACTTTCTCAGCTCAGCCATTAAATTGCTGACTTCATAATTTCCTGCCTTTGTGCTGCCCCTGCCCGCCCCCCAACCCGTTCTCCAGGGACAGTCTCTCCAAACACAGGTTCTGCCAGCTGCTGCTGCTGCTACATTGTACTGCAGTTCAAATGCCTCCCGGTCGCCACAGCTGTGTGTTTTGAACTTGAATGATTACATGGGGAAGTGAACCATGCGGATTCACATCTCTGCCCCCCCCCCACCAGCCTCTTCCTTATTAGAGAGCAGTCAAGCCCCTTCTGACTCCCCTCCCAAAGTGTCCGAGCTGTGGCCTTTGTTCACCTCCTTGTAGGTGGGATAAACCTGATAACAGCAATAGCACTTAGACTTATATACCGCTTCCCAGGGCTTTTCAGACGCTCTCGAAGCGGTTTGTAGAGTCAGCTTATTGACCCCAACAATCTCGGTCCTCTTTTTACCGACCTCGGAAGGACGGAAGGCTGAGTCAACCTGGAGCTTTGAATGTAAGGTTTGAACTGCCAAATTGCAGGCAGCCGGCAGTCAGCAGAAGTATCCTGCAGTACCACATTCCAACCATTGTGGCTCCCATCATTCCTGCCCCTCCTTCTGTGATAAACCCCTCCCTCCGGGACCTCACTGCTAATCAAAGGGAAATGCAGGTAGTTCTTGACTTACCAGCATAGACTAGAAGACCTCCAAGGTCCCTTGAGGCTCCATTCTGATTCTCCTTTCCATACACCCTTCAAAGAGGCCCACCTCTCTACCATCTCAGAGGCAGGAAGAGGCACCAGAGAAAACAGTGAGATGATACGACACTCTTCTTTTCCACCACATGCAGTTCTTCACTTGCATTCAAGAGAAGAGACCCTGAGGAAAACACCCCCTCTTGCAAATGAAAAGATTTGAGAGGCCGAGAGCTTCCCTGTTGACGCCCCAATTTTGACCTTGAGGATTGCAGTCTGGGAACTTCTTCACCCTACATCACACATCAAGAAGAACCTGATGGCCACAAGGCTCAAGTTTCGTAATCCAGTTGCTTCTGATGGAACCGGTCCAAAATATCTGATCTGCACCATTTTGTCAATCTGCTGATGTACGTCAACCTGGAGGTAACCTCAAAAGAATTTCTTTTCAAGTGGATGTGGAAAATGAGGACACTGTTAAGCATTTTTACTTTATGGCTCTTCAGCTTCCAGGGAGCCATGAAAACATTATTGGCTCCGCTCTTTTCACACTCCTTCAGCCTGAGCCATTTTTTGAGTGACAGACAGGTGCTGAAGGAATTACCAGCTGTCTCTCTGCCTAGTGCACATCTCTGTTAATGTTTTTTTGTCTGTGCAATCGATACAGAAGGTTTTCGAAGGAGAACATTTTTAAAATCCTCATTTCAACCTTCATGGCTGTGTTAGGCGACCAGACTGAAGGATAAGAACCTCGAGGGTCAAAACTTTGTAGTGGTTGAGCTCTGTTTTAGTGGGCACAAAAAGTTGGTGGAAATCTCCAGAGACCCTGAAACCAAAGAATTTTCTTTTGGGACTGATGGATAAGCAGATGGGTGGGTGAAACTATGGAGTTTTGTTTTCATATATGACAGCTGCAAGAAGGGTGTTATATGCACAAAGATCCAGCTTCCCCCTACAATGGAAGAACGGATCATAAAGATGATGGAACTTACTGTGATGGTCAAATTGATCGCTTTATTTAAAGACAGGACATTATCTAAGCCCATTTAGAATAGAATAAGAATAGAATAGAGCTGGGAAGGACCTTGGAGGTCTTCTAGTCCAGCCCCCTGCTCAAGTTCCGATTTGAACCTTTACTTTTTGAGTGAAATTGAACAAATATCAAATTATGATACATAGTTTTTGATAATGAGAAGGAAAAAAATGAATTACAGAAAAATATATATGAGTAATGTAACTAAAGAGTAAGGGAATAATCTACATTTATACATCACTGCTGTAAAAGAAAACTGGAATTCAATTCTTTATGTTTCTTTTCTGAGCTTTTGTTTCTGTTCTTTTTTATATTTCTTATTCTAAATATTAGTTCTTGATGGTTTTTATCTTTCATCCTTACATTTTCAAAATACAGGTTGTCCTCAACTTACAACTGTTTGTTTAATGACTGTTAGGAATTATAACAACACTGAAAAAAGTGATGTATGACTGTTTTTCACACTTATGACCATTGCAACATCCCCATGGTCAAGTGATCAAAATTCAGATGCTGGGCAACTGACTTGTATTTATGACAGTTGCAGGCTCCCAGGATCCTCTTTTGTGACCTCTTGACAAGCAAAGTCAATGGGGAAACCAAATTCACTTAACAGCCGTGTGACTAACAGATTAACAGAGTTGGAAGGGATCTTTTAGGTCATCTAGTCCAACCCCCCCACTCAAGCAGGAAACTCTACACCATTTCTGACAGAGGGCAGTCCAGTCTCTTCTTGAAAGCCTCCAGGGATGAAGCTCCCACAACTTCCAAAAGCAACTTCTGTTCCATGGGTTGATTGTTCTCACTGTCAGGAAGCTTCCAGGTTGAATCTCTCCTTGATCAGTTTCCATCCATTATTCCTTGTTGGCCTTTGAGTGCCTTGGAAAATAGCTTGACCCTTCCTCCTCTCTGTGGAAGCCCCTCAAATACTGGAAGATGCTCTCCTGTCTCCCCTGGTCCTTCTCTTCTTTAGACTAGCCAGGCCCAGTTCCTGCAACCATTCTTCATGTGTTTTAGTCTCCAGTCCCCTCATCATCCTGGTTGCTCTTCTCTGCACTCTTTCTAGAGTCTCAGCATCTTTTTATAGTGTGGTGACCCAAACTGGATGCAGTACTCTAGGTGTGGTCTTAACTAAGGCTTTATAGAGTGGTATTAGTACCTCCCTTGATCTTGATTGTATCCCTCTGTTGATGCAATTTAGGATTGCATTAGCTTTTTTGGCTGTTGTTGCACACAGGTGGCTCCTATTTAGCTGGTTGTCCACTAAGACTCCAAGATCCCTCTCACAGTTGCTGCTGTTAAGTCTGGTTTCACCCAATCTCTATGTGTACTCAATAACTTAACACCTGTAGTGAGAAAGGTCATCAAATGGAGCAAAATTCACTTAACAACTGTCTCTCTGAGCGACAGAAATTTTCGGGGTCAACTTCGGTCGTAAGCCGAGAACTCAAGATTTATAGAGATGGCTATAAAAGAAAGCTCTTCACTTCCGTTCGGTTCTGTTGAGGGCTGGCACGTTCTGTTTCGAGACCCTGCAAAGAAGGCAGGGCAGCACCACAGCTAACCCCCGTTTCTAATTCTGAAACCTCATCCGTTGGGGGGAAAAGCAAGAGCAGCGTGTGTGCGTGCGTGCGTGTGTTTGCGAGCGAAATCACTTTGCATGTTTAAACAGGCTAACCAATTACAGATGGAGAGAGGCTTCAGAATATTCCACTGTAATTGGATTTCAGCTTTGTTTGTGGTTTTGGCATCTGCTTCCCGAGGCCATGAGATGGAAAAAATAGAAACGGGGGTGGAGGGGGGGAGAGAAGAGAAAAGATTTCATGGAAATGCTTTGGAACATTCTCCACCCCCCCTTGAATGGATCCCAATTACCTTTCGGAAAAAAAAAGAAAAAGGAATCTGTAAGTTGAAATACTGTTAAATACTGCTCCTTTTTCCTTCTAATGAAAAAAAAAAAATTTCTTTATTATAGAGGAAGGAAGGGAATTTTCAAAACTAACAACATGAGCGCAGAGTGTCTAGTTCCTGTGTTAAGACGATCTTTTTCCCCGAAGCGATAATTACACAGGCTTGTTAATGGTGGTGAGTCAGGCTTTGTCACTTTCAAACAACTGTAATTTCTCTCTCAAGCTCTGAATATTCTTTGCATCTTTTAAGAATTTCATGTCACTAATTTTGTGTGTTGTGGGGGTGGGGGCTATCCAGAGGCTGGAAGATTTGCTTAAGGGTGCAAATCCAAGGGTGAAAGAAGCAACTTGGTCAGAAAAAGAGGTGCACCTTCCAACCTGAAACATTTTCAAAGGTTTGAACTTCGGTTCCCACAGTTCTCAGCAGCGACTGGGGAATTCTGGAGTTGACGTTGCTCAGGTTGGGTAAGATTGGCTCACCATTATCATCGCCATCATTATCATTATTATCATCATCATCAGATACATACAGAATAACAGAATTGGAAGGGACCTTGTAGGTCATCTAGCCCAACCCCCCGCACAAGAGAAGACCCTACACCATTTCTGAGGGATGGCAGTCCAGTCTCTTCTTGAAAGCCTCCAGTGATGAAGCTCCCACAATTTCCAAAGGCAACTTCTGTTCAACTGGTTCATTGTCTTCACTGTCAGAAAATTCCTCCTTATTTCCAGATTGAATTTCTTCTTGTTCAGTTTCCATCCATTGTTCCTTGTCTGGCCTTCAGGTGCCTTAGAAAATAGCTTGACCCCCTTCCTCCTCTCTGTGGCAGCCCCTCAAATATTGGAAGGCTGCTCTCCTGTCTCCCCTGGTCCTTCTCTTTACCAGACTGGCCATGCCCAGTTCCTGCAACCGTTCTTCGTATGTTTTAGCCTCCAGTCCCCCAATCATCTTGGTTGCTCTTCTCTGGAGTACTTTATGTGTGGACTTACCACCTCGATAAAGATGGGGCAGAAACCCCGGACCTCGCTGAGAAAATGCCCCCTTCAGAAAGATCTAGATCTGGCTTCCTCCAAGTTCAAGGAAGTAAAGCACTCCTACTGTTTCACTATTGTGTCCCAGATGCACCACCATTGCTGAGACAAAAAGTGGGACTCTTAGCTCATTTTTTGGGGGGAGGGGGAGGTTTATTAGAGCAGTACCGAATATGGTGACTCATTGTCTGTTGTATCATACTTAACAATCTGCAGTTCCTCTTGCTCCATTGGCACCTGACTTGCAATTTGGAATGAGAAAACAAGGCGAGATGAAGTGCCCAGCCATATTCACTGCATTGAATTAATTGATGTCCATTTCCAAGGCATTTATATTCAAATGAAATACAATCAAGTGTGTGTATGAGTGTGTGTGTGTGTTTCCCCTTGGCTGCACACGTATTCAGGACCAAATGCCACCCTGGGTTTGACACATTTGTATAAACATATTTTCATGTTTGTGCTTCCTAAGTTTTTAAATCAACTCTCCTCTCCCTCTTCCTTTCCATCCTCCCATCAAAACTGCGAAGTAGGATGAGACAGAGAGAAGTAGGGCTCACATTTGACCTTGGTTCACTGCATGATTAATTGAAAAATGTATGTTGCACACAGTGAGGTTTCCCTTTAACAGACTAATTGAGAGGAGATGTTCATTAAGGCTGAAGGCAGGTTTTCCTATAAGCACCTGTCATACTTCCCAGGTTGACAGAACAGGAAACAGATCACATGAACTCATTAATCCCAGAAATAGAATACCAGAGTTGGAAGGGACCTTAGAGGTCATATAGTCCAACCCCCTCATCAAGCAGAAGAATCTATCCCATTTCAGGCAAATGGCTGTCCGGCCTCTTCTTGAAAGCCTCCAGTGATGGGGCACCCATAACCTCCGAAGGCAAGCCGTTCTGCTGGTCGGTTGTTCTCACCACTGGGAAATTTCTCCTTAGTTCTACAGTAGGTTGCTTCTCTCCTTGATTAGTTTTCAGTCATTGCTTCTTATCCTGCCTCCTGGAGCTTTGGAGGAAAGGTTGGTCTCCTCTTCTTTGGGGCAGCCCCTCAAATATCGGAAGACTGCTCTCATGTCGCCACCCAATTCCAGCAACCGTCCTTCATATGTTTTAGCCTCCAGTCCCCTAATCATCTTTGTTGCTCTTCTCTGCACTCTTTCCAGAGTCTCAACATCCTTTTTTAGATCGTGGTGACCAAAACTAGGTGCAATGTTCCAAGTTTGGCCATACTAATGCTTTCTAAAGCGTAACATTTGTGAAACCCCATTTTACTGTAAGGCTACATTAACAGAAGCTTGCAAATCTGAAAGTACAAATCTCTCACCCTCTCCTTTACAGCCTGAGTAACTAGGAAGAGTCTCTTCTGAGCCTCTTTCTCTGCCTGTTATGCAGCTATGGGCTACGTTGTCTCTTATTTGATTGTTCTCTAGGCCTCTTTTCAGGTCTCCCTCTCTCCCTCTCTCTTACCCAAATGGTGACTTCTGTCTGATTGACTATAGATGTATTAAGCAGCTGGATTAACTCTGCCTCCTGTCTTCCTGAACTTGGGTGTCGTCTAAGATGAGGGCCCACTTTGATAGCGTATCTTCAATTTGACATGTGTTGTCTTGAAACGCATGGGTAGCCTGTGATGGATTAGCAGAATTAATCTCAGTTATGTCACAAGCACATTACACAAGGCTCAATTGAGCTTGATGGATCCCCCCCCCATTTCTTATTTATTATTTCCTGCCACGTGCCACTAAATCGGAGCCCTCTTAATCTTGTAAAGCATTGGAGCTGCATGCGGGAGAGCAGCTTACATATAAGGGTCAGCATTTCCATAATCAACCCAATTTTTCAAGCTTCCTGGTTACAGGGGCTTTTAATTTATGCTGGACCAAAATGGTTTGGTGATTTAGAAGACTTGGCTTTGCATTTGGAAGAGGATAGAAGACAATATAAAATCATCAAGTTTTAGGAAAAGCATTTTTCACCCCTGAACAAAGCTCCTTTGTGCAAATCAACCTTGATCTTGTTTGTATCTTTCAGATATTAAACTGATGAGAATTAGAACTTCAAATCTGTTCAGAAAATTGCTTACATCCAATTTAAGTTTCAGAATCATTTTGGGACAATACTATATAGCGAGGTGGATTGGGTGGGTGAGAGAAAGGGATCTGGGTTCTAGTCCCATTTTAGGAATAAAAATGTCTGGATAATTCTGGGCCAATCACCAGGAGATGGTGAGTTCTAGTCCCATATTAGTAATGAAAAACGGATGACTTTGGGCCAATCACCAGGAGATGGTGAGTTCTAGTCCCATGTTAGATATGAAAATGTCTGGATGATTCTGGGCCAATTAACAGGAGACAGTGAGTTCTAGTTCCACATTAGACAGGAAAGTTGATTAGTTGACTTTGGGCCAGTCACCAGAAATACGGTGTATTCTAGTCCCACCTTAGGCATGAAAGCCGACCTCACAGAATTGTTGTTATGGGGAAAATAGGAAGTGTAAGGAGATATATTTGCTCCCTTGAGTTCTTGATCAACATAATAAAGGCAAGCTAAACAATCTACTAAACAAAACAAATACGAGATCAAAGAAATCAGTCCGTCAACAGGAAAAATGCTCCCAACAATTACGGACCAACCATGAATTGCAGGATGATCATGGTGTTATTCCCTTTGTAAAGAACACTAAGATATCCAGGGAACAGCTGGTCTTCAAATTGAATCAAGCTTCCAAGCTGTATTATTATTTTTTAAATGTCCAATTCGATTGATTTTTGTTGCCCTGCCTGAGACCTCACCAAGTACCATTTTAGCTTATCATTACCCTGCATTTATGCATTTATCCTGAACAACCCCTGTGCCTGTAGAATTATTTTTGAATCCCAGCAACAGATTTGCAAAACAAATGTCTGTTGGAGAGAGGTGGGGTGGGGGGGGTGGGNTAGAATTATTTTTGAATCCCAGCAACAGATTTGCAAAACAAATGTCTGTTGGAGAGAGGTGGGGTGGGGGGGGTGGGAGGAAGAAATTTAACTGCTGGAGCTGAGTGCAAAAGTTGCTATGAATAATTAATTGGATGACAACATTTTCTTTTCTGCTAATGGGAATATCCACAAAGAGAGAACACGGCGGCTGACTTGATCCCAAGGAGAAGCAACTGGGCCCAGAGTCACAGCTCTGAACCCTCTTTCTGTGGATCCCAGAGCTACCCCAGCCCCTAAGAGGTAAGCCCAATCAGGGGTTCTCCCCACCATATTTGACACCTCTTTTCATGTTTGCTCAGAAAGTCTATCGCTCTCTTCATTATCCTGGGAATATCTGAGAAAGCAGAGCCAAATCAAGCTGGTTGCACATTTCTATTATGCCAATCCATTCACAAGATATGAAGTCATACACTGATTTGAGATATAGGGGACTGAAATGGAGCCCCCCCCCGTCCCCTTTTTGCAAGCAAAGCCTGTTTAGCTTCTTACCCTGTGCCCTGCAGTCTTGCTGGGAATGCATTTCCTTGCAATGCAGCCAAGCCTGGCTCCCATCCATTCTTAATTTGCAAGTGGGAATAACTGCTTAGCAGTGAGGAATTCTTCCTGGTTTGCTGCTGCAGCCAATTCCTTCTCAAACAAATCCCTGTCTTTTGCCACAGAGCTCGTGCCAAGAGTTGGCAGCGCCCTGCCTGTTGTGGTTTAATTTGACAAGGAGCATCGGTTCTCAGGTGCTCTGGCACATTTTAGAAAAGTATCACCACAAAACTGCTAACGTCGACAGCGTAACGTGAGCAGTTTCATGCTCTAGCACCAAATGCCAGTGGCTGAATTGCTGGAGGGCAGTGGGGAGACTTGTCTAGGGAGATTCTCAGTCATCCAGGCCATCGTTGTCCCAAAAGTGTTTTTTTTTTCAAGAGGCAACTGGACTTTCTGGTTTTTTTCTTTGAAGACATTTCACTTCTCATCCAGGAAGCTTCTTCAGCTCCGACAGGATGGTGGGGAACGGAAGGATTTACACTCCCTGCAGACAGCTGGTCATTTGCATCCTTTTAGAGGGTTGCTGAGTCCACTTGGAGGTTTATCTGTGTCCTCTGGGTCGCCTGAGTGGTGCTCCTGGTTCCTCTGGTCTGCAATTTTTTCCACCCCCCTCTGGGAATCCATTCCTACTCCCCCACCATTTCAAAGGGTTTCATCCCAAATTGCATAGGTAAAAGTCTGTAGACATTCTTGGTCATCCAGGTCATGGTTGTCCCAAAGGGGCTCTTTTTTTTCAAGAGGCAACTGGACTTCCTTCTTTTGTCTCTGAAGATGTTTAGCTTCTCATCCAAGAAGCTTCTTCAGTTCTGACTGGGTGGTGGGGATGGGAAGGGTTTATATTCCTTGCAGACAGCTGGTCATTTGCATATTTTTTTTTGCGGGGGGGGGGGGAAAT
>BHFT01029530.1:23756-61278 GCA_004320025.1 Laticauda laticaudata
GGGGGGGGGGGGAAATCACAGAATTACCAAGCTTATGCCTACTGTGTCAATGAGATCATGATCAGATGCAGATGATGTGTTGTGTACAACTCAGAAACCCTTTGCGGATGCAGTGCAACTGCCTTTTTTCAGACCTGATCCTGTTGGAGACTCCGGTGGTTACCAGAGCTTGACAGAGGATTGGGTCAAAGATAGGTCACCTCTGAGTAGGCTACCTCTAAGTAGGCTATTTATTATGGTGCTCTGTCTCCGACACGTAGCAAGGCAGCCAAGCAAATCGCAGAATGCCGAGTTCTTATATTACTGCAGGAGTTCACCTCTAAGTCAGCACTTTTAATTCACCCTTCTCACATTCTCTTTTCCTGCCTTTCAAACCAGGTGTTTTCTACATCTTTAGTTTCCAACTAAGTTTTTAGCAACACCACACTTGAGGGAAGATGGAGGTCATCCCTGCAAGAAAGAACAGTGTTTAATTGAGATTTTTGTGCATGGTATTATGACATCAATTACACAAACACACACCAGATGCCACTGACTAGAACATGGATATCATCTCCTCCCCCTTGAAGTGCTAAGAGCTGACTCATGGTTTAGAGCTTCCTAAGAAGCTCAATAAGAAGGGAGTCAATTGTCTCAAATTCCTTCATAAAAGCTTGTAAGCACGCAGCTATCTTATGTACCTTTTGGTCTAGTGGTGAAAGTGCCCAGCTAGGAACTGGGAGATGATGAGTTCTAGTCCTGCCTTAGGCATGAAAGCCATCAAGGACTCCTGAGCTATAAATATTCTCTTCCATTGAGGTTCATTTTCTCTCTACCTTAATTTCTTACTTTGGGTAGACAAATGAGCCCATCTTTGTCTTCTGACACTAGCCTTTTCTTGAAGCAAGCCTGGAATGCAATTAATGGATGGCTTTCCCCCATCCCCCACTGCCTTAATTAACACACTGCATAAATACATGGCTGGGGTCAGAAGCTCTTATTGGCCATGAAAAGGTTGCAAAAGAAGAGAGTGTTGGAGCCAGCCGAGGTCCATTCCAAGAGGTAGGTGGGTCAGGTTCTTGACTGCCCTTTTGCTCCCAATCAATGGGAAATTAATTGCTTTCTATTAATGGACAAGAACCAGGAACTCCATACAACCAGCTTGGATGGGCTACACGCAGCTGGGATTGCTTCAAGCTAAAAGACTGTTGACATTTCTCTCTGTCTTTTGTCAATAGATAATGGTTGACTTTGAAGCAAACCATTGGGTCTTCACCAAAGCTTGTCTCTGGCCACGGTGTAAATTTCTCTGACATCTGGGTGGAGCAGAGGAACAATCAACCTTTTTTTTAAAAAAAAAAAAATCCAATTGTTTTCAGAGAGAACAAATTTGGAAACCATGAGTCATCTGTCATGGGCAGCTGTCTTGTATTTGGAGCTGTCAAGATTGTCTAGGGTTATATATACATGAAGAGCCAGCTCTGATTTATCTCCAGAGACAAGTTTTGTTCCCCCAAATCATCAGCAGATTAGGGACAGGGAGCCCCAGAATCAGAAGCCTGTGGTTCTGAAACCAGAATAACAATAGTTGGAAGAGACCTTGCAGGTCTGCTAGTCCAACCCCCGACTCAAATAGGGGATTGTATACTATTCCAGACAGTGGTGGGATTCAACCGGTGTAACAACTGGTTCATGCACATTTCGAGCTCTTCATGTTCAGCTCTAAAACTTACCTTCTACTGCAGCCCCAGTGAGTAAAACAGCTGAAGCGGGCAATCCGCTGTGCCATGTGAATCAGCTGGGCTGCAAAACACGGAAATATAGGGCAGACTAGGGCAGGGGAGGGTGAACAGGGCCAACTCATCCCCAGAATTACCAGTTCACCTGAGCTGGTCTGTACCGACTGAATCCCACCCCTGATTCCAGACAAATAGCTGTCCAGTCTCTTCTTGAAAACCACCCACAACCTCTGGAGGCAAGGAGTTCCACTGACTGGTTGTTCTCACTGTCAGGAAACTTCTCCTTAATTCTAGGTTGCTTCTCTCTTTGACAAATTTCCATCCTTTATTTTGTCCTGCTCAGGTGTTTGGGAGAATAGGTTGACCCCCAATTCTTTGTGATAGCCTCTCAAATATTGCAAGACTGCTATCATGTCACCCTAGTCCCCCTTGATGGCTTTCCATTTGTCCTCTTGGTGGGCTCTTCCTTTATCCATTGCCCATCAGTCTGGCCACACACAACACTCTGTTGTAAGACCATACTGTTGCAAGCATGTTGAGTTGTAATGCTGGTTTCTTGATTTTGGATGTTCAATCAGTACCACAGGTGACAAAACCTGGCAAAATCCCCTGGCTTTGTGTCCCTGGCTTTAACGTGCTTAACGAGGCCCTAATTTGACTCCATTTACTCCAATTAGTTCAGTTTGATTTTGTTTATTTCAGATGTTTGATTAAACTTTGCTTGAAATGGAACTAATCAAAGGAGCAGTTCAACTTAGTTAAACAAGCAAACTAAGTGAATTAAGGCTTAATCTGAAGCAGATGCCCCACTTTGACTGTTCTCCTGTTGGCCAGGAACTCCAAAGAGGAATGGGATTAGGAGAACAAAGACGGCCACAGCTGGAAGACCTGGTTCGAATTTGGCTGCATTCACACAACACGGCAAGTTCATTGCGGTTCTGCGTGTCATGGAAACCAGGCCAGTGTGTGTGGTTCATTTGAAATTCAGGCAAATCCAGATCATTGGGTTTACTCAATAAGCTTTTGTTCAGTAAATACAGCATGTTGAACCCAACCCTTCAGTGGGTTGCAAAGTTATATCATTTTCTGAGTTTCTCCCGGGGGAAGAAAAGAGGTTGATTAAGTGATTTCTTTGAGAAAGAAATACTTGTGGGTTTGAACTTCGGGGACCTTAAAGGCTGTGGAACGCTGAACTTGAGGTCTATTCTGATTTTTCTCATGTTATACCGTAGTCATTTGTGAGTTGATTTATATGTATCCTGCCTTTATTATTATCACAATTAACTCAAGGTGGTATATCCAGTACACCTTTTTCCACCTATTTTCTCTGAAACAACATCTTTGTGAAGTGAGTTGGGCTGAGAGAGAATGACTGGCCCAAAGTCACCCAATTGGCTTTCATGCCTAAGACAGAACTAGAATTCACCGTCTCCTGGTGATTGGCCCAAAGTCCCCCAGCTGACTTTCATGCCTAAGATGGGACTAAAACTCACCTGGTAATGGCTCAAGGTCACCCAGCCAGCCTTCATGCCTAAGGAAGGACTAGAACTCACTGTCTCCTGGTGACTGGCCCAATGTCACCTAGCCCAAGGATCCCAACCTGTGGGTCGCAGTCCACATGCACCTGCCCCTCCCACAAAACCATCCCCTCCTTTCCCCCACCCCACCCCTCCAGTGACTAACCCAGAAAGGTTGGTGAGTTCTGACCTAGCCACTTTTGTGCCTAAGTCGGGACTAGGATTTACCATCTCTTGGTGATTGGGTCAGAGTCCCACAACTGACTTTCATGCCTAAGGCAGGACTAAAATTATCATCTCCTGGTGATTGGCTCGAAGTGTACCCAGCCACCTTTCATATCTAAGGCAGAACTAGAACTCACCATCTCTTGGTGATTGGCGCAAAGTCACCCAAACAGCTTTCGTATCTGAGGTGGAACTAGAACTCATGGTCTCCTGGTTCCTAGCCTGATATTGCCCTCACCACCGGACCAAGCTTGCCTGACAGTTAAAAATGCAAGGAAAAAAGAGCATCCTTTACATTCATTCACCAGTACAGAGGTGGTATTCAGCAGGTTCCGACCAGTTCTGGAGAATCGGTAGTGAAAATTTGGAGTAGTTCAGAGAACCAGCAAATACCACTTCCGGCTGGCCCTGCCAACCCCATCATTTCTTTGCCTCCCATTGAATCCCGGCTGATCGTCTGGGTCTCCTTTGGTTGCCCTGCCCAGGAGAACGGAGCTGGAAAGCAGGTCAGTGGGGTGGGGAGGGAAGGGGTTTTTTGCAGTATCCCTCCTCTGCCATGCCCACCAAGCCAAGCCACACCCACAGAACCAGTAGTAAAAAAAATTTGAATCCCACCACTGCAGCGGTAGTCTACTCTATCTCACATGTGCCTGAGTGGAGACCTGATACACAGTTGAAAAAAGAAGAATGTTAGTTTACATTTTGCATGCTAGACGCAGGCATGATGTTTTGATTGGTGCGCCCTGAGTTATAACTGTCACAAACATCAAATGCCCATTCACAGACAGAGGAATAAATATATTGCTTTATTCTCTCTCTTTCTTCTGAGCGATTTGTTTTATCTCCAGGCAAATGTCACTTTCTGCCTCTTAGAAGCCTTCCCCCCTTTTTTTTCTTTTCCTATATTGCCGCTTCGGGTTGTTTGGTTTTGCTAAGGTCTGGAAGGAGATAAAATGAAGTGCATCATTAAAAAAAAGGCCCTTGAGATAATAGAGGGGAAAAAAAGCATGACAGAATAAGGAAGGAAGCAGATGGTTAAACATTAAACTTCACTTGTTACTCCCACATCTGGCAAAATATAGCACCTGTACACGTGCCAAAATACATCTGAAGAGGATTCAGATTTAAATAATATGTTTTTCATTTGAGAACAATTAACACCAATATTTGCATAGCATGAAGTGTGGAATTCATTCACATTTTATATCTGCAAGAAGAATGGGGGACGCAAAGCCAGTGGTTTCTTCGCAGTGAATATTGAGTTGTGATCATAATGCTTTCATCTACCAAGTCTTCTTTTTAGTGGAGTGTGTATATGTGTGTGTGTATAGCACTTTGCATTCAACCTACTGCACCTCTTTAAAGCAGCCATGTCTTTTTTCCAGGATCATGTACTTGTAGTGGGTTTTGAAGCAAAGTCACTACACTGTTCAAGAGTTGAGGTCACCTGCACTGTGGTTAGAGTGCAGTATTGCAGGCTATTTCTGCTGACTGCCAGTTGCCAGCAGTTCAATCCTGACTGGCCCAAGATTGACTCAGCCTTCCATCCTTCCGAGGTCAGTAAAATGAGGATCCAGATTCTTGGGGACAATATGCTGACTCTGTAAACCTCTTAGAGAAGGCTGTAAAGCACCATGAAGTGGTATATAAATTTAAGGGCTATTGCGATTTCATTCCTTTTTTTACAGCTGTGTTGCAAGTTTGGTTCATCTCTTGAGCTCATCTCATCTCTTGAGAAACTCATTACATTTATGAATCTGAAAGTGACCGTTGACTGAAGAAGTGCTCTCTCTCTGTCTCCCTCTGTCTGTCTGTCTCTCTCTGTGTCTTTCTCTCTGTCTCTATCTCTTTCTGTCTGTCTGTCTCTTTCTGTTTCTCTCTTTCTCTGAAAGTCTGTTTCCCACCACCAATTTGTTTTTATTACAGTTTTCTTGCACGTAATACAGATGGCAGCTGTTTTCTTTAGGATGTTTGCTTAGTTTTAACAGAGTGTTTAGACAGACAAAGTGGTATGCAGGGAGAAGAGAAAGCAATTTCCTTTTTCTTTTCTTTTATTCTTCTGGCTTCATTAAACACTCTGCTGTCCTAATCCCCACTCCATGTCTTAATAAATAGCTTTTGAAAAAAAATGTATCTTGACTTTAGATCCCTTAATATACTTGCATTTTACAGCAAATCTGGATTGACACATTTGGCATAGCTTGCATATATGGCATTAATGGAATAATTTGAATAATTGGCTGGGTTCCCACCACACTCTAAATCTTCACTTGTGATTTACACACACACACACACACACACACAGTGCCTGAGTTCAGACAATGTGCAACTAGAAGCAAATAAAACCAAATGATGGCTAAAAACACAATGTGTGAACCAAGCCTATGAAAAAGAATTGTTTAGACGGTTTGCACATCTGTTGGCTTTTTGATGGTGCCTCCAGATGGTTGAGCTCTTCCAACAGTTATCGATCCCATTCGATATGAGCACAGCTTTGATTTGCTGATCAGTCACCCCTGGACTTGCCAAAACTCTAATCTGCAATTTGCAGTTGAGAATCTAGGTGTGTACAATCCCTACGACAGGGGTGTTAAACTGAAGGGATGTCAAATTGAACATCTGCGGGTCACGGTGCCTCTGTCAGCATGCAGCCCAGTGGTGGGATTCAACATTTTTTTACTGCCAGTTCTGTGGTTATGGTGCAGCTTGGTGGGTGTAACAGGGGAAGGATATTGCAAAATCCCCCTTCCCTCCCCATCCCACGAACCTGCTTTCCAGTTCCGTTCTCCTGTGCAGGGAAACCGAAGGAGACCCAGCCGATCAGTTGGGACTCAATGGGAGGCAGAGAAGAGATGGGTTGGCGGGGCCAGTCAGAGGAGGTATTGGCCGGTTCTCTGAACTACTCAAAATTTCCACTGCTGGTTCTCCAGAACTGGTCAGAACCTGCTGAATACCATCTCTGACGCAGCCCACCCAAGCCCATCCGTTTTCACTGGCAGAGGGTTGCAGGAGGCTTTTTCAGCCAAAAACGGAGCTCGGGAGCCCGTTTTCACTGGCAGAGCACTTGCGCCACCCCAGGCAGCCCCTGACATGAGTGACATCTAGCTGGCCATGCCTACCCTGGCCCCCTGAGGTCAAACAACCCCGATGCATCCCTCAATGAAATCGAATTTGACACCCCTGTCCTATGGCCAAGTTGTGTTCTCTTCCTTGTGAGCCATGACCTTTCCCCTATACATTTAGTCCTCGACTTAACAACCACAAATGAGATCAAAATTGCTAAGTAAGGCGGTTCTTAAGCGAGGCGTGCGTGCCTTTGACGATTTTTCTCACAGTTGTTAAACAAATCATCTGGCCATTAAGCCAATCTTGCTTCCCGCATTGCTTTTGCTTCTCTGAAACCCGTCTGGATGGTTGCAAACAGCAGTCAAAGGGTAGTAACGAAAGGAGAGATTCACAAAGCAGGGATTCTTTGAAAAGCTCCTTTGTCCAACCCAAGATGGATGCTTGCACGGATTCGAGAGAAACACTTCTTTAAAAAACAGGTATTCGGTCACTGAAGTTATTCTTTGGAAAATAACCTGCCTATTTATAATCTGCCCCTCCTTGACTTAGAAACGCTCAGTTCTAGCAAGTTTTTGGTGGTGAGGATTGCTGAAGTGGAGAAGCGTGTTGTCCATAATTGTTTTAAAGAAATGTATTGGCTTAATTCTTTTCCAAGCGGGGTTGGCATTGACCCCATTCCAGAATGCCAAACGCTGAGGTACTTAAGACTTTGATTCATATCCTTCTAGTCCTACTTTGTCAAAGGAAGCAGAAGGCTTAAGTTGGTGGACAGATTTAAAGCTGAAAAATCCATTCTGGGCAGAGCAGAGCAGAATTGTGCCAACTGGCCAGCATGCTTCCTACTGTGGTTTTCTTCCTTGAAAAATATTCTCGATAGTCAGAGAGAGAGAGAGAGGGAGGGAGGGAGGAAGAGAGAGAGAGAGAAGATCAGCCCGAATCCAGGCAAAATTTAAAGAATGCAAGAAACCTTGCTTATTTTTCTTTGCCCTTCGCTGAAGAAATTATACTTTTTGCTACGAAATTGGAACTCTGCCTCTAATTCTAGATTAGAAAAGGAGAATGGGGGGTAGGGGGAGTTTCTTGGCAGGCAGAATTTCAGGAAATCCTGGCGGTGCAGCAGCGAGCAAAATTCCTTTATTTTGGCAAACCCAGGTGGGTCAAGTTCAGAGTGCTAATTTAGACACTTTTATTGTGGCACACGAATTCTCCAATTCAATTAGAGCTTTTGGATAGAAACACAGATCGCAGTTCCAGTAAGGAGGGCCTTCCAGTTTGCATTGTAGTTTAAAGACAAGGGAGAGACCAGAGGTAGCCCCAAATCCTTGATTTAGGATGGTTCAATGTTGCAAAGAAAAAGGATGAAAAAATGTCTACAGGATTCACGTAAGTACCTTGGTGATTCAATTTTTATTTTCTGTTTATTTATATCCTGCCTTATTATTCTTACAAATGACTCAAGGCAGTGTGCATATCCAATACAACTTATTTTTCCCCTTTTCCCCATAACAACAACCCTGTGAGGAGGGCTGCCCTGAGAGAAAGCGACTGGTCCACTGTTTCACAGCTGGTTTTCATGCCTAAGTCAGGACTAGAACTCACTATCTCCTGATGATTGCCCAAAAGTCAACCAGCCGGCTTTCATGCCTAAGTCAAGATTTGAACTCATAGTCTCTTGCTGGTGCCGTCACCACTAGACCAAACTAGCTCTCCAGGTTAGCTTAACACCTGCGGTAAAAATTGTCATAAAAGTGGGTCTGGTCATGTGATGGTTTGCTTTACAACTGCACTGACTTACGATGGAAATCCAATTCTGGTTGTGTGTCGAGGACTGTCCATCCTTTAAAACAATGACAACACACCTTCCAAGCTGTCCAGTGGCAAAGGGAATCGATGCTTTTATATCACTCGGTGTGCACATCAGCGCCTTCCTTTCTCTGTGCGCAGCTCTTGCAAATGTAAGAACGAGCTGGAGGGTTGCAACGACGAAGTAAGTGATTCCTGGGTGACCTGTGGGAATCTCCCCCTCTGGCTTCTTCTGTTGATGTGCATTTGCACTGAATAGGAATGAATATATTATTCATTGCCACCCACCAGGGAGAGCATTGTGGCACTCCGTGCATAGATCTGTAGCAACAATATTGCCAGCGAAGAAATGGAAAGCAAGTGAGTGAGACAGAGAGAGGAGAGAAGGAGGGAGACAAGGAAGCTGTTTAACAAGATGGAGAAGCCCGATAGCATCTCCTTCAGGGATGGGGGGGGGGAACCCATGTGAGATACATTTCAAACAGGGAGAGAGAAATCTCTGCTTGACACTTTGGGGAAGTGATGCATGAAACTCTGTTGGTGGAAAGTTGGTTCTTTGTCTTGCGCTATTGCAAGGGTTGTCTTGGAAGTCCAGAAGGTTCTTCGTGTGCAGCCCTCCAAGCTGGCCAGAGGTGGGTTGGGGTGAGTCCCTGAGGATCAAATAGGTCAGTTGGAAAAGGTGAAGGGCAAGAAACAGTTTTCACCTGCCTAGTAGTGAATGAACAAAGCCAAATTTGCGGTTGATAGAATATTTGTAGCTCAGGGTTGAAGGAGGAAGATTGTGGGGTTCTTGGTGCTTTCTGAGCTTGGTGGTTTTCTTGCAGACATTTCATGAGCCAGCTAGGTAAAAGCATCAATGCTGGAAAATAGAGACAGAGAGAGGAGGAGGAGGATGGGTACTTGATGCTCTGGCTTTCTTGTAGATATTTAATTACCGAACTAGGTAACATCATCATCATCAGAGGAGGATGGCGACTGTGGATCCTCTGAGCTTCATGGTTTTCTTACAAAAGTTTCATAACCAAATTAGGTAATCTCATCAGTGCACTGATGATGTTGCCTAGTTTGGTAATTAAATGTCTGCAAAACCACCCGCCAAACTCAGACAGCACCAAGAACCCCACAGATCATGTGATGCTCTGATTCCTTTAACATCCGTGGCAAAGACGGTGATCAAGTCTGGTTCATTTAACAACCCCCTTGCTTAGCAATGGAAATTGTGGTCGTAAGTCGAAGACCGCCTGTATTAAGAAAAGTGTGACATAGAAGAATGGCTGAGAAGGAGATTCCTCATGTAGACCTTCCCTATTATTCCAGCCTAGGTCAAAACCAACTCAGGGTTGTGTTGCGGTTTTCCTGCTGATTGCTATTTGTTGCTCCCTGGAATCCTCAGTCGTTCACCTTCTAGAGAAGAAAGGCAGATACCAATGTGTGGGCATTTCCTTTCCACCTGGGGTCATTGGAGGTGAGAACCTGACATCATCTTGTCAAACACCGCAAGCCATAAGTTAAAAGCAGATGTTGATTGCACCTTCCTGCTGTGGTGCACATGCAAATAGTTCTTGAGAGCTTCACGTGACACATCTGGAATCTTTGCCTCAAGCTTCTCTTCCTTCAGGAGTTGAGCACCTGCAAGCATGAATTGATGTCTTCCCAGACATAAAACCATGTACTTGGCCTCAATTTACCCAGCTTCTCCCCCTCTTCCATTTACCCTCCAGACAAAACAGGTTTTTTTCTTTCTCTCTTCATGGCCAATGAGGATATTTGGAAGTGAAGATATTGGTGTTCTGCACTGATGTTTGTTGGTAACAAGGGGCAAAAAGCTCTGGCATGGAATTGTGACAAAACTCAACATGCTTACGATATCTCGGCTGGGATGGACCTCATGACTCAATCCCATAAATGTTTCTCAACTCTGATTTTACCGTGTGACAATCTTCTGTTATCTGAAGATCAGCAAGTGAGCCTCCATAAGCTCTTGCCAAAGAAGAAACTATTATTGTTTGTTTATTCTACATACATTCAAGCCAGGATATTATCGCAGATGCTGGGCCAAAATTCTTCTCTGCTTATATGAGTCTATTCCATCTTCAATTCCAAATACAATTTTTGGGTTTACAGTGAAAGAAGTCCCACTCTTTTCAGTTTTAAAGTTTCTTTAATTATTATGATGATGACAATTAGTCGCACAGATATTTACACTAGATTTGGCATCTTTATCCACCTAACTGGATAAACCCTGTATGCTGCAACTATTGTTAAGATGAAGTTCACCCACCTTAAAAGTTCCCAAAGGTAAGAAACCCTACTCATTGGATTGCAAAAATCTTTGTGTCTTTATTTGTAAGGAAGAAAAATATAGTAATTTTTGCATTAGCTAATCTGGAGATTAAGATTGTCTGCAGATTAGAAGCAAGGAAATACAACTGCACACACATACATACTGCATGCAGCTGTATTCATCTGTCTGTCTCTGTCTCTCTCTTTATAGACACACAAACATAGAGAGAGAGGGAGGGAGAGGAGAAATCAGGATTGCCTTTGAAAAAAATCTGGATGCAAAGTCCCATATTATTATTATCCCAGCGTGATGATTCATCCTTGCCTCTGGTGAGGCATTAAAAAGAGAAAGCTTTTATCCGGAAGAAACATGAGAACTAAAACAAGATCTGTAGCACATCCTAATGATCTACTCAAGGCATTTCCCACCACCCACCACCCACCTCCTACATCCTTGGATAGTTTACTTCTGGTCTCTGATATGATAAGGACGGCCAAATACTTCTGTTCCTGCAAAGATGTGTCTCTTGTAGATCACAATCAATGCCGGCTGGAGTCACCGTGTCTTATGGCTTCTTTTTTGAAATTGGTACTCAGCTTAATTTGGTAGAAGCAAAGGCCGCAATGCAGCATCCTCAGTGAGTGAAGCTGTGGGAAGATCTGGCTGACCTACTGCCCCTAATCCAGAGGTGGTATTCAGCAGGTTCTGACCAGTTCTGAAGAACCAGTAGCAGAAATTTTGAGTAGTTTGGAGAACCAGCAAATCCCACCTCTGACTGGCCCCCCCATCTCTTCTCTGCCTCCCATTGAGTCCCAGCTGATCGGCTGGGTCTCCTTTGGTTGCCCTGCACAGGAGAATGGAGTTGGAAAGTAGGTTAGTGGGGTGGGGAGGGAATGAAGATTTTGCAGTATCGCCTTCCCCTGCCACGCCCACCAAGCCACGCCCACAGAACCAGTGGTAATTTTTTTTTAACCACTGCCCTAATCCCATTTTAATTCCTATTTCTATCCCAAAGGTGCTTTTTCAAGATGCAACTGGACTTTCCAGGTTTTTCTTTGAAGCCATTTCACTTCTCATCCAAGGAGCTTCTTGCTAAAGGATGCAAATGACCACCTGTCTGCAAGGAATATAAATCCTTTCCTTCTCTACCATCCAATCAGAGTTGAATAAGCTTCTTGGCTGAGAAGCAAAATGTCTTCAAAGAAAAACCAGAAAGTCCAGTTGCCTCTGGAAAAATAAAAACACCTTTGGGACAACCATGACTGAGAATCTCCCAAGACATTCCTATTTATACTTTATATATTTTCAAAAACTCCATTTTGGAAATTGCATTAAGCTGAGGTTTGAGCTGCAGGATTTGAGGCATATGGAGCATTGTTAAGATGCAGGCAGACTGAAGTTTGGTGGAGAGAGGTGGGCCAGGTCAAAAGCTGAGTGAAGACAGAGCCAGAAGGATTAAAATGCAAAATTAAAGGGGAAAGTCAGATTCACTTGATTGTGGTCGTAAGTCGAGGACTATCATACTTAATAGAATAACAAAGTTGGAAGGGACCCTGGTGGTCTTCTAGTCCAACCCCCAGCTCAAGCAGGAGACCCTCAGAAAAGAACAACTGAATAAAAAAATGCTGCTGACCTTCTACCGCTGCACCACAGAGAGTATCTTAACTTACTGCACCTGTGTAGGATTTGCCAATTGCACAGGGGCAGATAGGACAGCACTCCAGAGGGTTAAGGTCATTGCCCCTCACAGGATCCTGGGTTGCCCTCTCCCCTCTTTGGAAGAACTTTATAGCTCCTGCTGCCTTAAGAAAGTTCAAAACATTCTCAAAGATCCATCTCATCCTGGGAACCCTTTTTTTTTTTAAATATTACCATCTGGCAGACGGTACAGGACAATAAAAACAAGGACAAATAGGCTGAAAAACAGCTTCTATATCCCAGGGCAGGAGCTCTGTTGATTTCTACCATATAGAATACCGTATATTGCTGGAGTTTCAAAACGTCTTTGCCTTCTGCAAAGAACGTTCGCTTCACAGCTGGCTTTTATCCTCTTGAAGGAGGGGCCATTACCTTGCAGCCTTACTCCCGAGTCGCCCATGCTGTTGCAGCTGCTCTTTCCTGCGAGCAATCCTGCGCGCACGTGCACTTGGCACAGGCTCCTCGGGAACCTCCTCATTGTTGCTGCCAGCCCCCACAACCTCTGAAGGCAAAAGTCCTCTCCCTGATGGTCCTGGTCCCTCATCTGAGTCCTCGCTCTCCTCAGCCGTCCACACCTGCTGCCGGCTAACCACAACACACACGCACAAGTTTTCTTTTGCTCAGATTTGTTGCTGTTTGTTGGTCATACCAACAAGGTTAAAACCGTGGGCTAAAAAGGAACATTTCTCTCTGTTGGCCTTTATCTAGAGTTTACTTTAAAATCTTTCAAGCCCAAAGAGGAAGGTTAAAAGCTTTTGCGATGCCCGGCCTTACAGAAGAGGTTTAATTCTTTTCTAACACAACTGTGCTACAGGCACCTGCTTGCCGAGCCAAAGCCAAACCTCAACAAGTTATTGTTAATTCAAAATGTTTTACACAATGACAAATGGCTCTCCTCCTTACCTGTGACATCTGGAATGTAATGCATATGATCCAATATCCTATACCTCCAATGGCTTGGCTGTTAAAAAACATTTCCATATGATTCCACAGCAGCAATCAATTCAGACTCATTGACTTATGTGTGTGTTTGTGTGTGTGTGTGTGTCTGTCTGTCTGTCTGAGTGTATGTGTGATTTTTACTAGTATAACTCACAGTCAGGTTGGGGGAAACTGAGATAGGTTGCAATCTGCCATGGTACTTGGGAAACATTAAAGGCAGACTAAAAATACATCCATCAGCTTTTCATGGATGCTTTCCAGGCGAATTGAAAAGAGAGCTGTCACTACAATGCAAAACAAATTCAGATGAAAGATACACAGACTCAGATACACAGAGATACATGTTGCAAAGTCCTTGGTTCCCCCTCCTCCTGGCACTAAGAACCCTACAGTTGAACAGAAAAGATGTTGAGACTCTGGAAAGAGTGCAGAGAAGAGCAACCAAGGGGACTGGAGGCTAAAGCATATGAAGAACAGTTGCTGGAATAGGGTAAATCTAATCTGATGAAAAGAAGGACTCGGGGTGACATGATAGCAGTTCCAATATTTGAGGGGCTGCCCCAAAGAAGAGGGAGTCAAGCTATTCTCCAAAGCATCCAAAGGCAGGACAAGAAACAATGGGTGGAAACTAATCAAGGAGAGGAGCAACCTGGAACTAACCTGTAGGGTCATTGGTGCTCTCTAAGCTTGCTTGTTTTCTTGCAGACATTTCATTACCCAAATTAGTAACATCATCAGTGCTAGAAGAGAGTGTAATTGGGAAGAGAAGGGGGAGGGGGGGAGGAGGAGGAAGAGGAGGAGGAGAAGGACTGTGGGGTTGTTGGTGCTCTGTGAGCTTGCTTGTTTTCAAGCAGACATTACATTACCCAACTAGGTAACATCATCAGTGCTAGTAAGGAGTATTTTTTTTCTGGCACCTGCCTGTGTGAGTGGGTGGCAGTCTTAGAGATTCTTTGCTTGGACTGTTTACTGATGGCTTTTTGGCAATTTCCTGATCAGGGTATTGCTTACTTGATTGTTGGTCTTGGAGTTAATCGATGCTGATCTGGGAATCTGGCTGCTGATTACTGGTGGCGAAGTTCTGGAATCTTTTTGTTCTCTTTTGGGCTGGTTGATTGTCTCTTTTGCGTAGTCTATAGACATTGTTCGTGTCTATGTGTCTATTGATGGCTGTTTTGTCCGACTGCCAGGCTTCTAGAAATTCCCTGGCATTTTTGGACTTGGCCTGGTCTAGGATGGTCACCTTTCCCCAACTGAAACTATAGTTAAACCTGTCTATATGTTGTGAAATTTGAAAAGTCCCCTCAGTCCTTGTTACTTCGAGTAATTGCTCTCTAGATGGCCTGCTTAACTTTCATTCCAGCTGCATCTTGAAAAGTGCAATAGGTCACTCCCACAACTTAATCTGAGCGAGCAAGATACAGAAACCTTGCTAGAATAAAAATGGCCACAGAGTGTAGATAAATTATAGGTTCTCCTGCTGGAGCAGGGGGTTGGACTAGAAGACCTCCAAGGACCCTTCCAACTCTGTTATTCTGTGTCATAGAATGTGGAGATGAACTTAAGAGAGATGCAACTTAAGGAACAATGAGATAAGAGTGTGGGGAGCCTAACAGGCAAAGAAAGAAACCCAGAAAGGACCTTCCCTAACTTGTCAGGCTGTAAAAAGATGGTGGGAGATTTGTACTTTCAGACTTGCCAGGTTCTTGCCAGGTTAAGGTCGCCTTACGATAAGGTAAATTTAACCTGTCTAGTCATGTTTTCTGTCTGATTTACCCAGATAGACTGATGCTTTCTCTGCTGAATCTGCAGAGGCTCTCCTTCTGTTTAAGAAAGAGAACATTTTAAAGCAATTAGCACAATCCTATATTCTGTGCTGATTTTTCCCCACATTTAAGGCAGAAATCTATTTGTATCCAGTATGCTGACAGACTCTCCCAATTATTTAGGAAATGACATTTTATGGATCTTCTCTTTGTGGTTCCACGTGTTTTCCAGTGTGTCATCTGTTTTGGGGCCAGCAGCGGGAAAGATTTTGAAAATCTATCTCTTTGTTGTGATCCTTTTTTGAAGGCCAACTTTTTTGTGATACATAGGATTGTTCTGAAGAACTGCCTTTTGCAGCTCTTGTGATGTTGTCGCCAGCTACATTTATTTTCCTCCTCCTGGAGGAAGTGCTCAAATGTATAATAAGCTTCCCCCTCTCCCCCATGGCCCTCCTCATCTTGGAAAGCCAAGATAATAATCTATTCCTGATGATTAAACTGACATGAGTGTCAGTTATGAAAGACCTGGTTCATCAGATAACAGCTAGATAGATGTTTCAAGGATTTCCTGTATAAATAATTCAATAGATGGATTAGTATAAATCCATAATAAGTACATAGCTGGGTGAGCTATAGATATGGGGAAGGAAGGAAGGAAGGAAGGAAGATGGGAGGGAGGAGGAGGAAGGAAGGACAGGAGGGAGGGAGGAGAAAGAGATGGAAGGAAGGGAAGGAAGGAAGATGGGGTAGGAAGAGGAGGGAGGGGAAAATCATCTCATTTCTGCAATTAGATTTGTTCATTTCAGCTATCTTCCAAGGACGATAAAAACTGCACACCGATTTGATTATATTGTGATTGGTGCTTCAGGCTTGTGAAATGACTTTTCAAGTCCACCCTTCCAATTCACAGGTTGAAGTGAAATCAAAATTATTTACTCGATCATTGCAATTTTTCTTGGTTCCAAGATGTACTAGCAAATAAAACGACTGGAACTAACTGTTTGATTTTCTTCTCCCCTTCTTCCCAGCACCTAGTCTTACATAAAACTTTGCACTTGTCAAGGGAACACAGACGGAGGGATGGCTCCTTTCATTCCATCCTTTTTGTAACATTAGTGCTGGGATCTAAGCTCATTTGAAGTTATTTTTAACTCGCTCGCCCTCCAAATGTGCCTCTTGGCACTTTGGGAGATCTGTTTGCTTTTCAATTTCCATGATGTGTAGCAGAGAAGTTGCAAAACAACAGTTGCAGCAGCAAGAAAGGTATATTTCAAAAAAAGGGAGGGGGGAAGCACAACTAAATGGCTTTGTTTAATTTTTAATTTGTTCTGGATCACATAAAAGTGTATTTAATCTTCTCTCTGGGAAGGGAAAGGCTGGTTCCCCTGATGGAGAGAAGAGGAGAAGAGATGGAGGAAGGGGTGATGGAGGGGTTTTTAATTAAGTTTTAAAAGAAGAGTGTCATCGAGGGAACAATTACTAAATTTTATTCTTTCTCAAGTGGCATGTATTGTCAAGGAAATACAGCACACCCATTTTCAAAGCCTCTCTCTTGGGGAACCCAAAGAATGTAAATGGATAAAGGAAAAAGTGACAGGATTCACATCTGTTTCCATAGAACTCCCTTAAGGATCTAGGGTGTGTTTTGTGTGTAAAATGATCTTGTAATTATTGCTCTTCTTTTTCAATAGCGATGATGCCAACATCAGCTGTTTGATTTACAGTCTAGAAACCATCCTTCAAAAACATGGATGCAAGGCTAGAGAAACTGCAATGGCAACTCAGAATAAGACTGAATTTGATTTAATTTAGTGTTCTTGGGCTAGGTTATTTGAAGGACCATATCCTATACCTTGCCTCGGTAATCCCTTACCATCTAGAGAAGCTCCGAATCAGGTGTGAAGAATCAGGACTACAGATTTAAGTTCCAACAAATTGTTTGATGGAAGACCACACTTGGAATACTTCAATCAATTTTGGTCCCCATACTACAAAAAAGATGTTGAGACTTTGGAAAAAGTTCAGAGAAGATAAACTAAGATGACCAAAGGCCTGGAGGTTCAAACCTATGAAAAATGGCTGCAGGATTTGGATTTGGCTAGTCTAGAGAAAAGAAGGACTAGGGGTGAAATGATGGCAGTCTTTTAGCATTTGAGGGGCTGCCACAAAGAAGAGGGAGTCAAATTATTCTCCAAAGCACTAGAATGCAGGACAAGAAACAACGGATGGAAACTAATGAAGGAGAGAAGCAACTTAGAACTAAGCAGAAATTTCCTCACAGTGAGAACAATTAACCAGTGGAACAGCTGGCCTTCAGAAACTGGGTGCTTCACCACTGGATGTTTTTAAGAAGAAACTGGAGAGCCACTTATCTGAAATGGTATAGGTTCTACTGCTTGCGTAGGGGGCTGGACTAGAAGATCTCCAAGGTCCCTTCCAGCTCATTCTATTCTATTCCAAAGATGATCATGCCTATACAATGAAAATCTAGTCAAGGAAAGCCCAGTATGGTACTAATTTGGTGCTAGATAAGCATCAACAGAATTCAAAAAGAATTGGATTTAAACTGTTTGTGGGAACGTAGATTCCTGGCTGATTCCTCTCTTGATTCCTCTCCAGATTCTGCCTCTCTTTCTCCTACATCTGTGATCTTTACAGGCAGTCCTAGCCTTAACAAGTATTATTTTAGTGGCCATTCAGAGTTTCATTGACCTTTCTCAGGACATGCAAGAACCCAGAAGTTCCTTGGCTAGCAGTGATTCTCTTCTATTCGAGTCTAATATTTTTTTTTTAAATGTGAGTGGTGAGATGGCTGAGTGTGGCAACTGATCCATAACTCATTTTCATTCTCTTCGTGGTGATGTCGTAAGCAGCCTCCCCATGCTATAACCTGATCATTAAACCAGCATGTAACATCTGGTTATTGTTCATTTAGTTTATTAGCAATTGCTGGAGAGAGAGGCCAGCGCATTAATGGCAAAAGCCCAGGGGTATATATTTGATCACGTCTCACCCTTAAATGGCTCCCATTTATGTTCAAATATGAGCATATGACACCCATAGATAATTAGGTTGCAAATGGCTTGGTGAAGTAATTGCACGGTTTCCCTTCCTTACCCAGAGCTTGAAAGTAATTTCAGGTTTTTATAATTACAGAGCAAGTGGACTGTAATAATTTCCAAATGTTCAGGGCTGGTGCAGCCAACAGCAGCAACCACCACCACACACATCCACTCTGCCTCTCACACAAGAAGGACTTGTGGTTATTAGTTATGATGGGCTTCGGTACATGACACAATTGTTATCGGTGTTTGAGTGTGGGAAGGCTTAACAAGAATTTCTCCTTGCTATTAGGAAAACAGATTCATAGAACACAGGATCATAGGGCTGGAAGGAAGACCGAGGAGATCTTCCAGTCCAACCTTCTGCTCAGGAAGGAAACTATAACTTTCAAACAAATGGCTGTCCAGTCTCTTCTTGAAAACCTCCAGTGATGGAGCATCCATAACTTCTGGAGGCTCCCCTGATTAATTCCTGCTTACTTCTAGGTTGGATCTCTCCTTGATAAGCTTCCATCTGTTGCTTCTTGTCCTGCCTTCAGGTGCTTTGAGAATAGATCGACCTCCCCTCTTCTGTGTGAGAGCCCCTCTAATATTAGAAGACTGCTATCATGGCACCATAAACCTTCTCTTTGTTAGACCACACATATCTAGTTCCTTCAATCATTCATCATGACCTCCAGATCTCTTCTGGTACTTGTTGATCTTCTCTGAATTCCAGTTATTTTCTCTTGTAGTCCAGGGAAATTCTTAGAAATAAAGCTTGTACTCGGCCAGTTTCTCCTTTTTCCATTTTTAAGACATGTTTTTAAAAAGTCAGATCGGTTGAAAACCTTGCCAGGGTCAATGCAGATATCTGAAGGTGCCCCCAATACTCACCAACTCCTGCTCTCGACTTCCAGCAGCTTTTTCATTGACTGTTCAAAGTTACAAAAGCACTGAAAAAAGTGACTCACACCAACGACCGTTGCAACAGCACCCCCAGGGTCACATGTTCAAAATTCAGATGCTTGGTAACTGACCTGCAGTGTCCCAGAATCATGTGATCCCCTTTTGGATAAGTCAGTGGGGAAGGCAGGTTCACTTAACAACCGTGGGAATAAGTTAACAACTGCAGTGACTCAGTTAATGGTGGCAAGAAAGGTTGTGAGATGGGGCCAAACCTAAGAAATGTCTCACTTAGCTACAGAAATTCTGGCCTCAATTGCGGTCGTTAGTCGAAGGCTTTCTGTATAACTTGGCTGTGCTTTAGCGTCTTCCTATTCTTTTTTTTTTCCTTGCTCCTTCCTTTATCCGCCACCGTCTCCCTGCTCCAGCTTCTTGAGAAAATGCCTGGAGGCAAAACTCATGTTCAGCCCTGGAGCCAAGGGAGATGTCAGCCCTTAACAACTAATGGGAAGAGGGAATTTGTGGAAGAAGAGAAAGAGAGAGAGAAACAGAGAAACAGAGACAAACAGAGAGAGACAGAAACAGAAAGACAGAGAGACAGAGAGAGAGAGAGAGAGACAGAGAGAGAGACTTCGGCTTAGCTTCTTTCTGGCTAATTTCTGCAGGGACTTGGAGCAGGCTACCAGATGTCAGAACCGATTAAGAGCTAACCTCTGGAGTATATTAGGAGCTGCTGGAGCCGAAGAATGACTGACATCACTATTCATAAAAGAACCAATCAGACCTCAGACGACAACAGCCAGGCCTCTCGGTTTGTATCCTGGTGCTCGGTTGCGTGGTGACAATTGGATTGCCCACGAGATGCTTTCTGAAAGTATGTTCCCTCGTATATTAAAAGAACAGTCTGTCACTTATCTGAGCATGGGAAGAGAGGAAGGACTCTGTGTTGATGGGACTGCTAAATTGCACCAAATATTCCCTGTGCACACCTGGGACAGAGAATTCACGAGCAGACGCCTCTAATCTTTCCCACGTTCCACACTTGAGAAGCAGTAACAGGTTCTCCTCGACTTAACAACCATTCGTTTAGTGGCCGTTCAAGGCAACAACAGCATTGTCTCAAAGGTGCTTGTTCAAAGGACCTTTTTTTTCTTTCCCTTGAAGGCATTTTGCTTCCGAGAAGCTTCTTGAATTGCTGCAGCTGCCCAAAAAGTGGGCACAGTTCTAGGCTGCATCAACAGAGGGATAGAATCAAGATCATGTGAAGTGTTAATATCACTTTATAAGGCCTTGGTAACAAGGCCACCCTTGGAATCGTGCATCCTTTTTTGGTTACCATGATGTAAAAAAGATGTTGAGACTCTAGAAAGAGTGCAGAGAAGAGCAACAAGGATGATTAAGGGACTGGAGGCTNAAAAGATGTTGAGACTCTAGAAAGAGTGCAGAGAAGAGCAACAAGGATGATTAAGGGACTGGAGGCTAAAACATATGAAGAATGGTTGTAGGAATTGGGTATGTCTAGCCCGATGAAAAGAAGGTCTAGGGGTGATATGAGAGCAGTCTTCCAGCATCTCAGGGGCTGCCACAAAGAAGAGGGAGTCAAGCAATTCTCCAAAGCATCTGAAGGAAGGACAAGAAGCAATGGGTGGAAACTAACCAAAGAGAGAAGCAACCTAGAACCAAGGAGAAATTTCTTAAGAGAGAGAACGATCAAACATGTGGAATGCCTTGCCTCCAGAAGTTATGGAAACTCCAATATTGGAATCTCTTAAGAAGAGATTGGACAACCATTTGTCTGAAATGGTATAGGGTTTCCTGCCTAAGCAGGGGGTTGGATTAGAGGACCTTCAAAGTCCCTTTCAACTCTGTTCTGTTCTGTTAGTAAATTGAACTTCTGAACTGAAGGCAGAACTGAAGAAGCTTCTTGGATGAGAAGCAAAACCTCTTCAAAGAAAAAAGAAGAAAAGTCCAGCTGCCATTTGAAAAAGCACCTTTGGAACAACCATGGCCTGCATGACTGAGAATCTCCACAGATAATTACAACACTATTGAAAAAAAGGACTTGCGACTGGTCCCTGCACTTATGACGGCGGCAGCATCCCCACAGTCACATGATCTAAAATTCTTGGCAACTGGCCTGTATTTACTCCTCCCTGAGTAACAGGTGATATATCTCCAAAAGTAAAAAAGAAAATCCATCTAATGACATGTTTAGAAGGAGAAAATCTGGGCTGTTGTTCAGTTGCAATTTGCTGCTAAGAGAGGTGACAGTGGCACTGCCTGCTCTGCCTGCTTTATGGTTAAATAATGACAGGCAAGAAACTTCTGTTTAACTTCTTCCGGCTGAGGAATGTGCCGTAGGGAAGTAGGTGAGTTACAATAATGGAATCCTAGGCCTGGAAGAGACTTTGGAGGTCTTCTAGTCCAACCCACTTCCCAAGGCAGGAGTCATTATACCATCCTGAACAAATGGCTATCCATTCCCTTCTTGAAAACTTCCAGTGACAGAGCACCCAAATGTATCATAATTTATGTTAATCATCATCTTCTCTTAACGAACCCTATCACCCCTCGCGAGGTGGAGTCTGGGCAACTGAATAGAACTAGCAGAGCGTTTTGATGGCCGGATGCCCTTCCTGTCACCAATGTGGAGTTTTGTTCGGCAGATATATTCTAATATCTGCCCTCTACCAAGGATCAAACTCACAGCCTCCTGATTGTGAGGTGACAGCTCCACCTCTAGGCCACCGTGCCACTCCTAACATAATTTATGTTAATGTACCTAGATAATTATAGAACATAGAATAATAGGGTTGGAATGTACCTTGGGATTCTTCAAGTCCAATCTCCTTCCCAAGGCAGGAGACTTTATACCATCCTGGACAAATGATTATTCAGTCTTTTCTTGAAAGCCTCCAGTGATGAAGCACCTGCAATTCTGGGAATCAAGCTGTTCCATTGATTAATTGTTCTCACTGATAGGAAATTCCTCCTTAGTTCCAGGTTGGACCTCCTTTGAAGGAGCTGCCATCCATTGCTTCTTGTCCTACCTCAGGTGCTTTGGAGAATAAATCAACCCCCTTCTTCTCTGTGACAGCCCTTCCAATATTGGAAGACAGCTGTGGCCTCTCCTGTGAGCCTTCCCTTCCTTAAGCTAAACATAACCTAGTTCCCCTAACTGTTCATCATCCTGGATTTAGCCTCCAGATCTCTGATCATCTTTGTGGCTCTTCTCTGCACTCTTTCTCCAAAGCACCTGAAGTGCTTTGGAGACAAGAAACTATTTGGGATGGAAATATATAAACCAGGTTAGACATTTTAATACTGTTTCTTTAAGAGCATGCTAAAAACTGCAATTGGGAGTGGTTACTCAAACGGCCATAAGATGGAGCCAGAAACCTGGGTTGTTTAGTCTTAATCTCAGAAGAGAGTGTGTGTCAGTCTCTGTTTCCTTCTGTTGGAAAGTATTGCCGTTCCTCCATTTTTCCTAATTGACTGCTATTTCTGGATTTAATGTAAGTCTGTTACTGAACTGTTTTTTGACACTGGACTTTGTTATTGAATTATCCCTGGATTAAAAAACTGACTGATTTACCTGTGAATGACTTTGGACTGCCTATTTTGAACTTTGCTTAAACCTTTATTGAAAGTAAAACCCGACATTTACTGTACAGTGTATGTGTGTGCTGTATGTGTATTATTCAAACACTTCTCTCAAATACATCTCCCTGTATGCGCTCATTCTCCTAATGGGGAATTACCTCAACAGGCCTCAATGTCTCTTTTTGTTATTGTTATTTTTTGCTACTCCTGCAAGGAAGGAATCACATTGTATCATGGGTTGTTGCTTCCCAACTGACCAGTGGTGGGATTCAATTTTTTTTATTTCCGGTTCTGTAGGCATGGTGTGGTGTGGCTTGGTAGGCATGGCTTAGTGGGCATGGCAGGGGAAAGTCAATGCAAAATCCCCATTCCCTCCCCACCCCACTAACCTGCTTTCCAGCTCCGTTCTTTTTTTTTTAAAATTTTTTTTTTTAATATACAATAAATCCATTCCATTTCAACCATGTGTTGATTTGGTACATATTTCAATTACTAAATTATTGGATTAGGAGATAACCATCTTTTACTTTTCTGCCTTCTGTACAGAGGTGGATTTGAAGCTGTACAGATGCAGATAGATAACTCAACAAGACGTCCATAACAAATTACTGGTTTATTGGTTCATTGGGTATCTTCATAACTCACATTTGTGACAAAGTTCTTCTTTAATGACCAATCCTTTGTATATCTTCCTTGTAGTAAAAGATGGTTATCTCCTAACCCATCTCGTAGTGATAGAAAGAAGCTGCCATGAGTTAGAGAGTTCAGGCAAAAGTGAGGAAAACCTACCCCACCTTTCGAGGGTCAATTTAGTGACCAATCAGGATTACAAATGTGGCCACGGACATGAACTACATTTCCCAGGATACCTTTAACTACATTTACCATGATGCATTCCCTTAAGGGGACAGCTCATAATTCCTAAGTAACTATCCAATTACCATAGACTGGCTGGGACAGCACAGGTCAGGATTTCCATGTCAACCCCTTCTGTTAAAAGCAGGAAAGCGCAGGTGGAAAGGGGAGAAGCAGGAGAGGAACAAGGTCTCAAGGGAAGTCAGATTTTCATCCCAGGTTCCAGGAGGACCTGAGAGAATTAGAAAGAGAAAAACCAAGAATTCCTCTAAAGAGATCACCTTCGTGGTGAGTAGATTTGGCCGGAAAGTACTACAGGTATCCTTTGACATATAACAGTTCGGTTAGTGGCTGTCCAAAGTTATAACAGCACTGAAAAAAATATATTTATAGCTGCTTTTCACTGTTAACAACGGTTGCAACATCCCCCCTTGGTCACATGATCAAAATTCAGAGACTTGACGACAAGTTCCTATTTACAACGGTTGTAGTGATCTCCTTTTGCGACCTTCTGACAAAGAAAGTCAATGGGGAAACAAGATTCACTTAACAACCATGTTACTAATTGCAGGGAATCACATAACAGCGGGGGCAGCAGTTGTAATATGGGGCAAAAGTCACTGAATAACAGTCTTGCTTAGTCACAGAAATTTTGGGCCCAGTTTTGTGGTCGTAAGCCAAGGTTTACCTGTATAGTTCTTCACTTACGACCAGCCACTTTGCAAGATTTAGAGTTATGAATCATCTGGAGTGTTTGTTTAAAATGTCTGTAATTTTCCTGATTTTAGCTGGGGAGCTGGAAACCCATCTATGTACAAGAGCTGTGGTGGTGCAGTGGTTAGAATGCAGTCAGTATTGCAGGCTACTTCTGCTGACTGCCAGCAGTTTGACAATTCTATTCTGACTGGCTCAAGGTTGACTCAGCCTTCCATCCTTCTGAGGTTGGTAAAATGAGGACCCAGATTGTTGGGGGCAAGCGGCTGGCTCTGTAAACCGCTTAGAGAGGGGCTGCTATTGTCCTTCCTTCCTTCCTTCCTTCCTTCCTTCCTTCCTTCCTTCCTTCCTTCCTTCCTTCCTTTCATCCATCCAACCATCCATCCATGCACGGTGCACAGTGGTTAGAATGCAGTATTGCAGGCTAATTCTGCCAACTGCTAGCAGTTCGATGCTGAAGATTCAGCCTTCCCGACTTCCAAGGTGGATAAAATGAGGAGCCAGATTGTTGAGGGCAAGAGACTGGCTCTGTAAAAACTGCTTAGAGAGGGCTGGAAAGGCACAATGAAGTGGTATATAAGTGTTATTGCTATAAAGAAAGAACTGTCCACCTTATGTCCATTCCACCACCCCTTTAAGAGAGCCTCCAAACCCAATAAAATTTAACAAGAGAGCCCTTGGTTCAAAAATGCAAAGTTGGACTGAGTTAACTCTTGGGTGGGAACTTACCAAGAAATCCCCAGGCTGATTCAGATATTTAAAAAAAAAATCCCCAGAAGAAAGCAATGAGAAACCACTTCTGAATCATTGCTAAAAAAAATCCCCAACAACCCTACATTAGGAGTCAAGTTTGATTTGGTGATTTTACTTGTAATGCTGACTTTTTGAAAGGGAAGGGAAGGGAAAGGAAGGAAAAAAGGAAAGAAGGAAGGAAGGAAGGAAATGTAGGTAGGTAGGCAGGTAGATAGATAGATAGATAGATAGATAGATAGATAGATAGATAGATAGATAGATAGATAGATAGATAGATAGATAGATAGATAGATAGATAGATAGATAAATAGATAGATAGTTGCTTAAATTTACCCAATGTAGTTTCACAGCAGAAATTATGTACATGTGTTTTCTGAGGATGTTTGGGGGATTATATTTTGCTTATTTATTTAATTTTGGGCAAAAATATTATTTACCTCCTAGCTTAGGGGACGATCTTAGTTCTGTTGACCAAACGCTTTTTGCTTCAAGATGAATCATTCCTCCAACTAGAGGTATTCCTCCCTCCGCCTGTCATTTAAAATCGCACTTTGACATTTTCTGCTCTACAGTTTTCAGTGGTTGCTGCATTTCCTGCACAATGGAGTCTAATTGAAATGACTCCTAACTAGAGGCGAGCAAAACCCTTTTTGAATATGAACCATTTCAGATTTGAAGCATGTCATCACAAGACGGAAACAGCTGCTTTGTATTCACACCGAAGGATTTTCACCACCACAGTCGACAAATTTTGTAAGCGAGCTCAAAAACTTTCCAGCAGGATCAGAACAGCTGGGTTTGGGTACAGTGCAGCAGCTCTGAAACAGAAACAACTGTATAGGCAGTTGCAATAGATCAGCCATCCCTCTTCTCTGGTGGCAGTCTGTTCCACTTGTTTATTGTCTTCACTGTCAGGAAGTTTCTCCTTTGTTCCACGTTGCTTCTCTCCTTGCTTAATTTCCATCCACTGCTTGTTCTGCCTTCTGGTCTGTTTCCATGGAATTCTCTTAACAAATAACAAATAACATAATCAGAGTTGGAAGGGACCTTATAGGTCATGTAGTCCAACCCCCCTGCCCAAGCGGGAGACCCTACACCATTTGTGACAAATGGCAGTCCAATCTCTCCTTGAAAGTCTCAAGTGATGGCGTTCCCACAACTTCCGAGGGCAAGCGGTTCCATTGGTTGATTGCTCTCCCTGTCAGAAAATTCATCTTTATTTCCAGGTTGAATCTCCCCTTGTTCAATTTCCATCCATTATTCCTTGTCTGGCCTTCAGGTGCTTTGTAAAACAGCTTGACCGCCTTCCTTCTCTCTGTGGCAGCCCCTCCAATATTGGAAGACTGCTACGCTGTCTCTCCTGGTCCTTCTCTTCACGAGACGAGCCAAGCCCAGTTCCTGCAACTGTTCATCTTAAGGATGAAGGATGGGTTTTTTTCTTTGTGTGGTCTTGTAGTGTTTGCTCTCCTCTTCAATAGCAATGATGCACAACATCAGCTGTTTGATTGGCAGGCTAGGAACCCTCCTTCAAAAACAAGAATGTAAAACCGGAGAAACTGCACTGGCGGAGTCAGGACAAAGCTGAATTTGGTGGTCTGGGCCAGGTTATTTGAAGGAGCAGACCCTGTGCCTAGTCCTGGTGGTTCCTTATTGTTTGTGGTCATTATCTAGAGACACTCCATGTCAGGGGTGACGAATCAGGACTACAGGGTTGAGTTTCCATCTTTCCTGCTTGAGCAGAGAGTTGACGACCTACAAGGTTATTTCCAACTCTTCTGTTCTGCTCTATTCAATTTTCTTTTCTTTTCTATTCTACTCATTTTTCTATTCTATTCCCTATTCTATTCTATTCTATTCATTTTTCTATTCTATTCCTTATTCTGTTCTGTTCTATTCTGTTCTCTTCTCTTCTATTCATTTTTCTCTTCTGTTCATTTTTCTATTCTCTTCCTTATTTTGTTCTGTTCTATTCTATTCATTTTTCTATTCTATTCTATTCTGGCTTGCTTTGGAGAATAGCGTGACCCTCCTCTTTTTTGTGACAGCCCCTCAAATATTGGAAGACTGTTATCATGTCACCCCTAATCCTGCTTTTACGCCATCACACCTACAATTTTGGAAGGCCATGTCATCAGTCTTCTTCTCCAACACCATCGGTGTAAGTCTGTTGGCTTGCAATTCTCCCATCCGGCTTTTTTTTACTGCTGAATTCCCCAGACTGTCTTTTGCAGGGTGCCACCTCAGCTGAGCAGGACTGCCAGCATTTCTCATCTGAATGGGATTTCCGTCTCCGATGGATAATTGAGCTGAATGTGCGCACATGTGTCTATCCATCTGCTTAACACTGGTCCACATTTGTTGGCTTTTAATCCCTACAAATTGCTTTGCCATCCAGAGCTTTTGTTCCCATGTCGAGCAGTTAAAACACGACAACGTGGAGATCAGTTTCTTAAGGACCCACCGTGCCATTTTATCAAGGAGGTGGGGAAATGCAGTGTTGTTTTCTTGACAAATGCCACCAAAAGTGAGAGAGAGAGAGAGGAAGAGGGGGAGAGAGACACACACACAAACACACACACACACAGGGAAGTGAAAGGGGCCTCATTAAACCCTGCTGTTTTAATTAATTGGTCCTTCAGCTTTACTTTTGTGGAAGCAGCTCACAGCCTTAAGCTTTCCCCGCGATTAATTACAAAAGAGGAGCAAATCACAATAATTAGTTTAGCCTCTGGTGCTTGCTTGACCTCTAACCTAAAGTGTGTGGCTTCTCTGGTACAAAGGAAATGGAGGAGGAAGAGGAGGAGAAGGAGGAAGAGGAAGGGGAATAATGAAGAGGAGAAAAAAAGAAGAGAAGGCTAGGAGGGAGAAGGAGAGAAGAAAAGAGGATTAGGAGAAGGAGGAGAAAGAGGAGGAAAAAGAGGAAAAAGGAAGAAGAGGAGAAGGAAGAGGAAGAAGAGAAAAAGGAGGATCAGGAGGAGGAGGAAAAGGAGAAGGGGGGATCAGGAAGATGTGGAAGAAAAAGAAAAGAAGGAGAAGGAGGGAGAGGAGGAGGGAGAGGAGGAGAAGAAGGAGGATCATGAGAAGAAAGGAAGGAGGAGAAGGAAGGACAAGAGGAGAAGAGAAGAAGGAAGGGTTAGAAGGAGAATGAAGAGAAGAGGGAAAGAAACGATGCAGAGAAGAACAACAAAGATGATAAGGGATCTGGAGGCTTAAGTCGTATGATGAACAAACTAAAGGAACTATGTTTATCCTAATGAAAAGAAGGCTTGGGGTGACATGATAGCTAGCAGTCTTCCAACTTATCTGGAGACTCCAGGAAAAAAGACAACTGATGTACCTCACTCTAATTATTTTAATTGTTCATTTGTATCCCACCTTTACTAATTTTACAAATAACTCAAGGCAGCCAACAAATCCAACACAGCTTCTTCCTCCTGTTTTCCCCACATCAACAACCCTGTGAGGCGGATTGGGCTGAGAGAGAAGGATTGGCCCAAGATCACCCAGCCAGCTTTCATGCCTAAGGCAGAACTTCCAGTCTCCCATTTTCTAGCTGGTGCCTTAACCACTAGACCAAATGGTATCCCCAATCTGGCATCCTCTTCCACCCCCAATGCCCTTTCTATCATTTTTGCAGCCACCCTGCTAAGTAGATTAAGAGTCAGCACGTAGATTAAGACTCTGGACACATGTGGCACAAAGCCCCTTCAACAATAAACCAAGAAGGGCTTTGTAATAGGGGCTCCTTCAACAACCCTGGTCCTCCTATCCCTGCGGTTTGCCCAGGATCAACTCTTAATTCTGCCTTACTTCAAAGTTGGGTGGGGTAGTAGGTCATGTTAGGAAATGGACTTCCACAAAGACTACACCGTGTAGAATCGGAACCTTATCACTCTTCTCTTACATGTTATTTTTTTTCCAGGGCTCAAGTATAATCTCTTTTATTTCTTTCAATCCTTTGACAATGTTATCTGTGCTTTTCTCCTCTTCTATCACCTGCCCAAAGTTATATTTCTTTGACATCTGGAGATCGTTACTCTTCAGCCTCTATTATTGAGGCAAAACCAAGGGGATCACAACAGTTTTGGCTGACATCTCATTTGATTTTTTTTTTGGAGGCGGGGGAGACGCTGCCTGCTTTGTGACTTATCACATACTAGAAGGCAGGAGAAAAAGAGAAAAATAAGGTATCAAGAAAAACCCCCTCCCTGCCCTTTCCATAGGCAGGTACTCAATTTCTACTCAGAGGCAAAACTCCAGCTGGCAGTTCAGGTGTTTCAAAGGTCTTTTGTTGTTGTTTGGCAGTACGGGAGGTAAAATTAACCAGGGGGTGGCCACCACAGCAAAGGCAAGCTAAGAGAGCAGTATTCCAGTATTTGAGGGGCTGCCCCAAAGAAGAGGGAGTCAAGCTATTCTCCAAAGCACTTGAAGGCAAGACAAAGAAACAATGGATGGAAACTGATGGCGGAGAAAAGCAACCTAGAAATAAGGAGAAATTTCCTGGCAGTTAGAACAAATAAATCAGTGGAACAACTTGCCTCCAGAAGTTGTGGGTGCTCCATCACTGAATGTTTTCAATAAAAGATAGGACAGTCTATTCTCTGAAATGGCATAGGGTTCCTGCCTGAGCAGGGGTTGGACTAGAAGACCTCCAAGGTCCCTTCCAACTCTGTTGTTCTGTTCTGTTAGTAATTCTGAGCCGAAGTCAGAACCGAAGAAGTTTCTTGGATGAGAAGCGAAATGCTTTCAAAGAAAAACAAAGCCCAGCTGCCTTTTGAAAAAGCCCCTTTGGGAGAACCTTGGTTTGGACGACTGAGAATCTCCACAGACAATTAGAACGGTATTGAAAAAAGTGAGAAGGCCCCTTCTAGCTGAGAAGGCATTTGGCTCTACCAGCTGCTCTGGAAAGGCAAGCCTGTTCATTGTCAATTGTTTAAAGATCTGTGTTCCAGACTAAGACTAGTTCTGTCTGTGGTTATAAAGTCTGGATCAGAACACCAGACCTGATTCCCAACTGAGAAGGTACTGGAGAAAGTTTGGTTCAGCCAGCTGCTCTAGAAACACTGATTCATCCCATTTTAAATGTTAAAAAAGATCTAGGTCAAGGATCTTCAAACTTGGCAAGTTTAAGACTTGTGGATTTCAACTCCCAGAACTCCTGAGCTAACATGACTGGAGGAGGAGTTTTGGGAGTTGAAGTCTACAAGTCTTAAACTTGCCAAGTTTGAAAACCCCTGAATTCTATCTCATCTGTATTTTCCCCCCCCCCCATCTCTCTCTCTCTCTCTCTCTCTCATAAATAATAATCTATCTATCTATCTATCTATCTATCTATCTATCTATCTATCTATCTATCTATCATCTATCATCTATCTATTTAATCCAAGGGTCTTCAAACTTGGCAAGCTTAAGACTTGTGGACTTCAACTCCCAGAATTTCTGAGCTAACATGGCTGGAGTGGGAATTCTGGGAGTTGAAGTCCACAAGTCTTCAAGCTGTCAAGTTTGAAGACCCCTGACCTAGGGTCTAGAAGGCACCTACTTCTGCCTGTGACCATAAAGTCTCGACATCCCCTTTCACTCCAGGTGAACATTATGGAAGCCACCAGAGAAATCCGCTGACCAGATTTCAGGCAGCTTGTCTTTGTGCCAAGGAAGACCCTGCATCTCAGTGTCTTCAGACGGAGTAAAACTTTGCCTTCCAGATAGTGTGAGAAGATCTACCTACTGTGCCTGCTCTGTTTCTTCTCCCCTCCCCCAAGCAAGAAATATGTCTGATTGTAGTGGAGCCGTGTAGACCTTGTATAATGAGCATCCCCCAGGAAATATGTAATTGTGCATCCAGCAGGGTAATTAGAAATCAGACTGGGGTGACTGCAGCAAATTCCCCGAGCTCCGTGTGTCAGCTGCCTCCTCTGCTGAGAAGGGGGAAATGGCAAAAAAATAGAAATTATATTTGGAGGTGAAACTGCTTTGAATATCAGATAAGAAGCAGTGGAAGATGAAGATATTGGCTTCATCGGGTGCCCCTTGTTCCTCATCCCCTCTTCCAGAGGTGCATAACTTGTGTTTCTGCCTTCAAACCTTGTTTGAAGCTTCTGCAGCTTCTCCAAATGTTGCTGCTGTGTTAGAGGTTTGGCAAATGCAGAAGGGGGAAAGGAAATCACTGCACAGGTGGTTGTCTGAATGACTTTTAATTAATATTTTATTTTCCATTCAATCCAATTGAAGAGTTTAACTCTTGCTCTACTACTCAAAGGCCAAGTGTGGTTCTTGGCTGAAGTAGACTGGACTCCCAGTTTTATTCAATCCACTTCAATCAGAATAGAACTGGAAGGGACCTTAGAAGTCTTCTAGTCCAACCTCTTGCTCAAGCAGTCGATCCTATATCATTTCAGACAGATGGCTGTCCAGTCTCTTCTTAAAAACCTCCAGAGATGGAGTGTCCACAACTTCTGGAGGCTAGTTAATTGTCCTCACTGTTAGGAAGTTTCTCCTTAGTTCTAGATTGCTTTTCTCCTTGATAAGTTTCCATCCATTGTTTCTTCTGCCTTCTGGTGCTTTGGAGTATAATTTGACTCTTCTTCTTTGTGGCAGCCCCTCAAACCTTGGAAGACTGCTATTATGTAACCCCCTAGTCCTTATTTTCACTAGACTGGCCATACCATTGTAAAAGGGGGAGGTAAGGACTCCTGAGTTGAGTTTGTTCTCCCAAATGAAATTGGTTTCAGCTCTCACCAATCCCAAGCAAGTCTAGTAACAAAGAATTGTGGCAGTTGTAGTCAAGAACCTCTGGAAGATATTAAAACCACCAAGCTCAGAGAGCACCAAGGACCTCACAGTTCAACCTGGATCTACAATTTTTTTGTTGCTTCCCACTTCTTCAGATAACAGAGATATCAAACAAATGGGGCCAGCAAAAGCAAGAACTTGGTGGCAACTTCAACAGGAATGTTTGCTTACAAAGGGGAATGAATGCAAGCTTACAAAGGGGAATGTTTGAAGACAGCTCTCTCTTTTCTCAAAGAGTTGTAGAACATTATTTTTGAGGCTAACTCCAGAAGAAGATCTGCTCTTTCTGGCTGCATGTCTACATCTAAAACCATGGTTCAGTTATTGATGATTGAACAACCTACTTACAGCCTTTGGTTGCAAAATTAAGTTGGTTGATTGCTTGAATAAGCCCCCATCTGCTACATTTTCCCATTACCCGAACCATAAATCCACAAACCACCATTCAGAGTGGGTGCAACTTGCTTAGCCCCAAACCAAGTTACAGTTACCATTAGAGGCATCCTTGTTAGATCCTCTCATTCTCTTTTTTTTGCTCTCGTCTTTTTTTTTTTTAAAAAAAAACAAGTCTGCCTTCCTTCTTTGTCAGAAAGATGCCAATTTAGGTGTTTTATCTCCTAGGCAGCATCTGAAGGAGCATTGGTGAACTGGGCTTCACAGAGCCCGGTGGAGCAGAATGAAAATCGCCACCTTTTGTCCTCATTGTTGTCTCAGCTCGTTCCTCATTGTCTGACGCTCAATGGGAGATCCTCAGGCCTTGCACAGTATCAAGAGTGATGCCGTGTCCTTGGGAGTGAAGAGTACAAGCCAGCTGGGAAGAGAAGTCCTCCACTTCAGAATGAATGGATGAAAAAGGAAGAAAGAAGGCACTCTTGACCGTTCTGAACGTTCACCCCAGAGGAGGTTGCCAAGCACGCTTTGGACTCTGCCAGGGTCATGCCACAAATTTTCCAGGCAGCCTTTCAAGACAGAGAACTGGGCTCCTTTCCCACCAAGAAGAGGGAGGGGCGGGGGGGGAGAGAAAAAGAAGGGAAGGAAGGGAAACACTCTGAATTTCGTAAGGCGCCTGACAGTTCTAAGCATTGAGCAAAATGCAACAGGCTTAATTTGGAAAACATCCAATGAAGAAGAATGTTTTGGGAAGGGACTGTGCCTCCTGTAAAGCAGGTCTGAAGGGCTCAGCATTTTTTCCCTCTTGGAGCCGTCAAACTTATCAGGTACAAAAAACATCACACATTAAAATTCCAGTTCAGCTTATTTATTTCTCATGCCTACACACAAGAATCCAGTCAACTAATAGTCAGCATGAAATCAACCCTAGATAGCAGTTCAAGAGGAATTGGACTTAGATTGTTTGTGGGAACCTCATGTCATACCCCTGTCAGAGTCGGAATCCAGGGAGGAAGACGAACAGCCGTCAGGGAGCGGGGAATGGCTCTGTTGGCTGTGGAGGAAACTGGGGAAGGGCAAAGTCAGGCTGGGCAGAACAGGGGAGAGGTAGAACAAGGGAGAGGGGGTTCAGAGGAAGACCCAGGCCCACCCCCTCTTCATCCTAGGACACACTGGGAGGAACGGAGAAGAGAGCAACGTGGGTTGCATAGTTTACAAGGGAAGAAAGGGCCCTGATTCCCTTTACAAGGCATACCTGCGGAGGGAATTTAAAGGAGAGGCAGTTTGAGTGGGGTTTGTCAGAAACAAACTTTGAGTTTATCTCATGTTGACTGCTGGTATCTGAGTTCCTCCCAACTGGTTGGATTTACTGCTGTGTTACTTCACATTTGAAATTCCTTATCTTGCCCTGCTGGATTTATTTCCTTATTTTGTCTTGCTGAATTCATAGTTTAAAATTTTCTGTTTATAATGTTTTGGACTGGAATATCTGTAGTCAAAGGCTATTGTAGATTCCTGGGAGAGTTCTTCTCCAGACCGGAAAGTAACTGGGACATTGGGGGCAAAGTTGGAGCTAATAAAGAGACCCCTATTTATTATTCTGGCTGTGTTGCCTTTGTGCCATGCCCCAGGTCATCACATGTCAGGACTCCAGGTTGATTCCTCTCTTGACTCTGCCTCCAGGCTCTGCTTCTTTTCTGACATTACTTTGCAACAGCCTCCAATTCCTGACTCCTTAACTTGAGTCTTCGTGATTACAGTTTTTTTTCTGGGTGGGAAAGAGTTTATAATTGAATGGGAGAGCTTGGTTATTGGCTGCCACGATCATCCTGTGGGTTGAAGGGCAAGTATATAGGTTGGCAACTGTTGATTGATGACAGGCTCTCAATCTGTAGTGGTAGGTGGGACTGTGTAGGGAAGGCAATAGCAATAGCCCTTCGACTTGTACACCACTTCACAGTGCTTTTACAACCATCTCTAAGCAGTTTACAGAGTCAGCATCTTGACCCCAACAATCTGGGCCTCCTCATTTTACCGATCTCGGAAGGACCTAAGGCTGAGTCAACCTTGAGCCTGGTGAGATTCAAACTGCCAAATTGCAGGCAGCCGGCAGTCAGCAAAAGTAGCCTGCCATACTGCACTCTAACCACTGCACCACCACGGCTCTAAGAGATCAGAAAAATCAGATAAGAGACAGCATAGTGTAGGACATGACTAGGCTGAGCCGAAGGTGGGGTCAAATACATCATAAGTCATGAGTCCCTTCGTGCCCACGAGAGATCTATGTCCAGCCTACCTTAAATTCCTTTCTATTCTTAATTCCCACACATTTCCCTTAACAGTCACTTGGCAAGATTCTTGTGGAGAACTTAAGGTTCCAATAAATCTTTATACTCTTTTGACCTGTCTGAATATCCTGATTTCCCAGGGGGTTGATACATAGCCCACAGCTGTATAACAGGTGCAGAAAGAGAACTTGGAAAGCACCCTCCTAGTTTCTCAGTCTGTAAAGGAGACAATGGGAGGTCCATACTTTCAGACTCGCGAGATTCTGTTCATGTAGCCTATAATATAGTGGAATTGGCGCATGTGGGCATGTTTTGGATGGGTTGAATGGAACCTGCTCCAAATTAAGCTTGGGTTCCCCTTCACATTGGCAGGTAAGGAGAGAGAAAGAGAGAGACATAAGGAGAACGAAAATGCCAGATTTATTTATTTATTTATATTTATTTATTTTTGTCAATTGCTTTCAAGATAATAGGTATAAGTAAAAACATAGTTATGAATATATGGATACATATAAGAAAAATAAAGAAAAATAAAAGAAACAATAGGACAGGGACGGTAGGCACGTTTGTGTGCTTATGCACGCCCCCTTATATGGCTTGCCCGTTACATGTTGATGGTTCCACTATCCATCGATGGATGGTACCAGGAGCACCATATCCAAGTCAACCAATCTTGTCCAAGTTTCCCCAAGTTCCCCTCATTTCAGCCTTGATCCAGCAGACCTGCATGACCAGCTTCTCACTTCTAATAACATTCCTTGTGAAACTGTAATGGACACCCATACAGCTAATACTTTAATTTATCAGTTCAGCTCAGCTGGATTTGCTGAATAAAAAATAGTTGTAAGAGTGTCTCTCTCTCTCTCTCTCTCCCTCTCCCTCCCCCTCTGACTGTCTTTGTCTGACTGTCTGTCTCTCTCTCTTTCTGTCTTTCTCTGTCTCTCTGTCTCTTTCTGTCTCTCTCATCTATCTATCCCTCCCTCCCTCTCTCTCTCTCTTGAATAAAATTAATGGGGGTTTGATAGATCCCCAGCCATTTTTAAAATGCAGAAGGAAAGCTGGGAGCCCGACTTCGTTAACCCAGGTCATTCTATCCCTCCTTGCTGAAGGTTAGATTTTTATCTGCAGCCTACCACACCTGGATGAGAATTGTCAGAGTGAGTAAATATTGGTGGACTTTTGCCAAGCAGTTGTGTGTCATCTGCCCTGAGAAATGCTTGTGCCTTCTTCAGCTAAATTGGTTGTGGGTTATAAGTAGGGCTTGGACAGGAAGGAGCGGATGGGGGCCAACTCTTTGGGGCAAAATTCGCCACATCTGCAATTAATGAAGATTGAGATCCCTGGCTTAGATGTAGGTGACAGGAGACCATTGTTCTTTCTATAGGTACAGGCAGTCCTCGATGTACAACCGTAATGATGCCCAAAATTCCTGTTGCTAAGCAAGACAATTGTCAAGTGAATTCATGACCTTTCTTGACACAGTCGTTTAAGTGAATCACTGCAGTTGCTAAATTAGCAACATGGTTTTTAAGTCAATCAGGCTTCCCCATTGACCCTGCTTGTCAGAAAAGGGGACCATCATAAATATGAGTCAGTTGGCCAGTGTCCGAATGTAAATCACGGGACCCTGGGGATGCTACAATCATCATAAGTGTGAGAAATGGCCATAAGTTACTCTTTTCTTTGTAACTTTGGTCACTGAAGGTACAGTTGTAATTCAGGGACTATCTCTAATCCCCGACTTACAACAGTCCACTGTGATTAAACCATCCATGGCTCCTAAACTGGCCACTAAGTAAAACTGCAAGATTTGGTTTGGCTCATATTTAAGAAGAACCCTCATAAGTAGAGAAGCGATCTGGAATTAAGGAGAAACTTCTTAACAGTGAGGACAATGAACCAGTGGAACAGTTGGCCACTAGAAATCGTGGGCATTCCATCCCTGGAGGTTTTTAAGAAGAGACTGAATGGTCGCTTGTCTGAGATGGTACAGGTTCTCCTGGGCTGGACTAGAAGACCTCCAAGGTTCCTTCCACCGTCTATCTTATTCTAAAAAAAAGCTTTGTCAGCCTGGATGGGTGGGAACGTCAGCTGAATTATGGCAGAAGATTTTGCTGCCATATAAATAAAACACGATAAGGTCAATTGCTGTTTCAATCCGTGCTCCTGGCTCAGGCCCCAGCCTGGAGCTGTACCGTTGCATTGCTGGAGGGCAGAATGTAAATTGAGCTGTTGTTCCGAAGCATAGCAAGCTCATAAAAGGAGCTGTCAATTGCTTCTGAAGCCATGGCAGATTTATCTTTTCTGCAGGACGCAAGGCGGGGTGGCGGGGTGGGGTGGGGTGGGATGGGGTGTTATCGTAAATATGTAAAATCGTATTTTCAAGAGGTGCTTGTATGTCAGCTTCAGTGAAGATTGGGGAGGGCAGAGGGGTTATTCAGCCGGTTTGGACCGGTTGGTAGCAGAAATTTTGAGTAGTTTGGAGAACCGGCCAATCCCACCTCTGACTGGCCCCGCCAACCCCATCTATTCCCCGCCTCCCGAGTCCCAGCTGATCCGCTGGGTCTCCTTTGGTTGCCCTGCACAGGAGAACGAAGCAGGAAAGCAGGCTAGTGAGGTGGGGAGGGAAGGGGGATTTTGCAGTATCCTTCCCCTGCCACGCCCACCAAGCCATACCTGCCACGCCCACAGAACCGGTAGTTAAAAAAAAAATTGAATCCCACCACTGGGGGGTCCTAACCTGGCTGGGTTGGGTGGCAGGGCACCAATGGGGCAGAGACCTGAAGCTCCTTCCCCTCCCCATAAATGAACGTGGGCCTTGTGCTGCACAGCTCTTGAAATGGCACACAGGTGGAGAACACAAGGACAATCAAGCTCGGGCTTCTTCCCGTTCATTTGGTTTGAGTTTTGGGTGATCCTCTGCAGGTGATCACCTCTGGGGAATGACAATGGCATGAAGAGAGAAGTGGGCTGCATCTCGCCACCCAGCAGCAGCTCTGAGGGAGGGCATTTCATCCCAATTAGCTGATTAAAGAAAGGTGGCTGTTGAATGAGGGAGCTAAATGGGCCATAATTAGAACCATGGATCTAGAGATCATCTCTGGGTATGTTTTTTAGGAAGAGATGATTATTTCCCTATCTTCTATCTATCATCTATCTAG